>BNST01000466.1:0-234252 GCA_019650275.1 Xylocarpus granatum | reverse complement strand
GGCAGGTTTTGGGCATCATCCATCACCAATACCCGCACAATATCCGGTCAGGTCATCATCACCGGTGTCCCCATCAGCGCCGCCTCCATATCATTATTCCCCCCCCCGGACCAGCATACGAGCACGAGGAGTTTAGAAGATTTGTTGAAGATCGGTTCAACTCCTTAGATTCAGAGGTCCACTACATGCGGCAGGACATCATGTACATACGAGATGATGTCGATAGAATAGAGCGGGGCATTCGCGATGACATGCAGCGAATAGAACGTGAAGTTGTGGGTCGGGTCGATCAGCTATCAGCAGACCTGAAGGCATGGATGGCATTAAGTGGAACAGAACCACAGGTGAGTTTATTTACCCTATAATATGCACTATTCTTTATGTTTTACTCTTGGAACTTGATGTCGTTGTTACTGCAGCCTTCCAGAGGAGCTGAAGCGGGCCCATCATCTAGCGTGCCATCTGAGGGTGACATCATAATGTCAGAAGCTGAGCGCGAAGGTGATGTTGGTTGTAGCCGGTACGGACGGGTTTACAGGCGCGGGCCCGCAAGAAAGAAGCCCGTACACGAACCCAGATAGGCGGTCGCGCACAATCCAGCCGAACAGGGAATTGCCACAGTATCCACCAGATACTGTGATAAACCCCATTGCCCCGTATGATGAGAGTGTGCACGCTGCGTATATGACTTGGCTGGATCAACCGGATGCGAGCATTGAGACGCGGACATGCACTATCACGCCCAAATGGATGCGCACTATTGCATCAGCGAATTCAGAATTAGAAGATACTGTAAGTTACCTCCTCACCAATTTGGTCAATCGTTGGTAATAGACATAATATTATATCTAAAATTCTCGTTTTTGTTGCATGCAGCACATTCTTGAGTATTGTTATTTGTTGGGGCATCGGCAGCTGGCGTTACCCAACAGTTTTCGGCAGGATGTGACTATCGCGCATGCTCACTTATATGTGCGTATCAATTCTCAAATGTCTACGATTTATTGTTATACACCTATTTGCTTACTTGGTTCCTAATCCTCATTGTTTACCTTTGCAGACCCAAATGCTTTACAAATGGCAACGCAGGACTGAGGGGGTCCCCGACTACTCCGACATTGAGATACACATCCGAGGTGATGGATTGGGTGTCTACAAGCCTTGGAAGACGGTGGATTACGTCTTACTGCCGGCGCTAATTTGTGGAGATCATTGGGTGGCGATGTTGGTGGATTTGGTGAGACATACGATAACAGTGTACGATTCATCGCCACGAGGACATTCAAGTAATGAGTTGCGTGACGCGATGAAGCCCATTCGCATCCTACTCCCGATGGCACTACGCGATCTAGGATTTTGGGCCGAGCGACCTGACTGCACAAACACGAAGATGCCATTCCAGTCCCGTATGGCTCAAGGTATACCGACTCAACATGTTAATAGTGGGGACTGTGGTATTTTCGTTTGTAAATATATTGAATATGTTATGCTAGGCCGTCAATGGGATTTCACCGCTGATTTTCGGCCAATTTTTTAGAATTAAAATAGCATTAGACTTATTTGTAGGTCGAATACTTTGAAGGCAAACATTTTCGTTATTTATGTAAATAAATTATTGATTTCAACTTCAAATATATGTATGTGGATATTTATTGTTGTGTATGTTTGTTGTGTTTGCGGTGTTGGGTTGCAGGTGGTGGGTAATGTGTTATTGGGGTGATGTTGGGGGTATGTTGTTGTTGAGTGTTGTTGGGGTGATGTGGTGGGTAATGTTGTTGTTGCAGTGTTGTTGGGTTGCAGGTGGTGGGTAATGTGTTGTTGCAGTGTTGTTGGGGTGATTTTGTTGTTGCAGTGTTGTTGGGGTGATGTTGGTGGGTAATGTTGTTGTTGAAGTGTTGTTGGGAAGTTTTTATGTTAGGCTGTTGGGTTGACTTGTAGGGCGATGGGTGTTGCAACAAAGTTGTTGTAGAAACCCATTGTGGATAATGTGTTGATGTTGATAATGTGTTGATAATGTGCTGGGTGTTCTGATCAGTTTTAGCATAGGATTCATATACACATGCACATGGTTTTTTTAAGGTATTAAATGACTGGGTCAAAATGAATGGCAATTGTGTCTAAACCGAACATAATATGTGCTTCATCACCAATAAAGCAAACAATCATCAACTAAAAAGATGTACCGCTTAAATATATATATATATATGACAATTCATATTTACAAACTGCAGTTGACAATGACCATAAGTAAACAGCGGTGAGAAAAGTATACATAAGTGAACAAATCGTTTATATAATAAACTAAATTAATCGTCTTAAGTGTCCCCCAAGTTCAAGGGGTTTCTACAAGTTGCGCGATTGTGCCCACGCTGTTTACACCGAGAACACCTACGAACAGCCACTTCTTCACCTAAAGATGGGATGCGTGTATTCCGAGGTCGTCCGGATGGGAGACGACCTAGAGGTGGTTTGACAAGGGTGGCCCGAATATCGCTGGGGACTTGCCAAAAGCTAGGATCACCAACAGGATGAATCTCGGCTGCATACGCAGACAATAGTGTACTGTTGTGATAATATATGGAGCAAAATTCTCCATACCTACCCCTGACGAATCTAATAGCTGCCATCGCGTGAGCACACGGTAGTTGTTGTAGGTTGAAGCGTCTGCACTGGCATGTCTTCGCGTTGAGATCAACTATTGCAATTTCCCCACGACCCCTAACTTCGAACTCATAGTGTGAAACAGGATACACATTCAGGGTTAGCGACATTGATTCCTCCATTTTAACTTTTGCGGCCGCTGCATCAGTTAATGTGTTATCGTCGTGTTTAGCTGCTTCTTCTCTCCTTTCATAAAACCACCGCTGCAACACTGAACGTATCCAATCAGCTAAGGCCATGATGGGCAGAGTACGCGCATCCTTCAGCAATGCATTTAGACTTTCGGCAATGTTTGTGGTCATAATGTCGTAGCGCCGAAGGGGAAAATGACATCTTGCCCAACGATGAAATCCTACATCATATTCCAAATAGTTGACAGCATCGTTGTGAACCGACCGCATCTTTTCCAGGTGCTTTTCAAATTCAGTAAACACAAATGCCTTAGCTGCTTGGTAGAAACCCATGAGAAAAGCATCCTTCTTGCGGTCTTTAAACTTGAACTTTGTTTTAAGGTTCCCTTCAATATGATATGCACAAAAACCGTGGTACGCTTCAGGGAAGACCGTTCTTAAACCTTTAATAATACTATCATGGCGGTCAGAGACAAACACAAGATCTTCAATAGGCCCAAGCGCGTCTCGTAGCTTCGTTAAAAACCATTCCCACGAAGCATCGTTTTCTGAGTCCCCAACTCCGAATGCAACAGGATAGATTTGGTCATTGCCATCAAGAGCAGCCGCAACAAACATGGTGCCTCGATACGTGCCCTTGAGGAATGTTCCATCAACCGCGATCACAGGACGAATTGCCGTACGAAAACCGCTCAGACAAACTCCAAGTGCCATGAAGAAGTACAAGAAGTTTGCATCATCATCAGTTTCTATGTGCGTGATCGTGCCTGGATTCCTTTCTTCAAGTACGTAACAAAACTGTGCTAACAAGTTGAATGATTCAGCTGGGTCCCCGCACGCTAATTTCAACGCTTCTTCTCGTGCTAGCCACGCTTTGCGGTAAGATACCCGGACTCCAAACTCTCGGTGTATGTCATCACGAATGTTGTTTGGAGTATAGATCCTGCTAGGGTCTTGGAATTTGTCAGCAACATATTCACCAATAAATCGACTAGTGGCTTGACGGTGGCTTGGATTTAGTTGGTCGCTTCTGCAAGTATGGTCGGTTTCAACTCGCTTAACACACCAATATCCACCTTCCCCATCTGTATTTGTTGCTCGCATCCGCCATTTGCAGCCGTCAACAACGCATCTAACCTCAAATCGATCTGTTGTTGACTTTGCAACTCGAAACTGAAAATTATTCCTCAATGCCAATACACCCAATGCATCTCGTAACTCCTTCTTTGAATTGAAAAGTTGTCCAACATCTATGAAGTTACCAGTAGACACGGACATTGCATCCTCGCCTGAAGAAAATGCTGGTGGAATAAGTGGCACACAACGACCACTGTGTGGAAGACTTGAAGGACCAGCCATGTCACCACCAACCCTCATAGACGTGCCGCTTTCGCGAGCTTGCTGACTAAAGTTCCCAATTAGGGTAAGTATCGCGAGCCTCGTAATCATTCCCCCACGTATGAGGTGGCATTTCATTAGCCATGTCACCACCTTCATCTTGCACAAATGTTGGAGCTTGAAAGAACTCATGGCCATGCTCTTCATTTATTGGGCAAAACTCATATTCGCTATGGCTAACTGAAGCTCCACGTTGTATTGGTGAAGCATGTATGGGATTTGTATAATATTGACCATAGTCGAACTGGTTACTATCCCAAGAAGATACAACTGGCTGTGTAGAAACCTCTACACCACAAACTGGCACGTTACTTTCAGGAACTCTGGGCTCACTAGGAACAACTTGCTCTGTAGAGCAATAAAGTATGGAAAGATCTTTATTCGATTCCGGCCTAATACTATCCATAAAGGCAGATACAGTATAATCGTCATCAATATCAACATATATCCAAAACCCTGTCTCTGCATCTTTGAAACCAGTTTTCAGTTGAATGTTAAATTCTGTTGGATTGATTCTAGTACGCTCGTATATTACGGTCAATAATTCATGGTACTTAATCTCTTTTCCAACAGATATAAGTCGGACCCTTCCACCACGGTATTTTTCTGAACCGTCAGATAATGTAATCCATGATCCTCCATGTCGAACACCGACAACTGTCATTTCAGCCATATACCTGAAAGAAAATAAATAGATAAACATTAATTAATATTATATTTATAACATTTATAAATTTTTTAATGAATTGATATTTCTAATAGAAAAATTTATGACTCAAATACATAAATTGCCCATTTCTGGCCCTGGGTCCGCGGGGACCGAGGGCAAATGGCCCCTGGGTCCCCGCGGACCCAGGGAGAAATGGCCCCTGGGTCCGCGCGGACCCAGGCCGGAAATTAAGCATCACGCGCCACCGTCTTCCCTTTCCCTCCTCTGTCTTCTACATTTTCTCTCCCAAACTCATAGAAAATGCCCTATTTACTATATTTTACACTATCTACTCTCTTATTTCTCTACTATTTTGTCAATATTTTTCAAACCAACAAGAAAGAAAGAAGTGAATTATTACATCAAAAACGTAATTTTATATAATCACATAATATGATTTCTAAACACACAAAATAAAGTATGCAATATATTTGTATTTACCTTTTTTTTATGCTGTGAAAGACAATTCGCAATTGATTGACAAAGCAACGGTGACGATATGAGAAGAAGATGAGTGACCAAAATGAGAAAAGAAAACGAGAAGATGTTTGTTTTTACTTTTTGTTATTCTGAGGGTAAAAATGAAATTGTTTATTAGGGTTTGGGGGCAAAATAGTCTAAAGTGGTTAGTTTGGTAAGAATGAATTAGGGTTGGTCATAAATGTAAAGAGGGATAAAAATAAGGCTATTTTCGGAAATTTCCCCAAATATTGGGTATTTCTTTTATAAAAATGTAAGGACGTCGATTTCACGCAAATTAGGAGCTAGAAAATTCTAGAAACTCCTCTTTCTCTACGATTCATCATTGAATCTGCTCAGTTTCCTCTTGGCAACGTGTTTCCCTTCTGTATCGTACGTAAACGTATGTGTTTGTTCATGAATCGGAAGAGATCTAGCTTGTTTATTGTTGTTCTGGATTCCGTATTTTATATTGATCTGTTGTTTGTCTGCTTTGTGCGTTTAGTTATTTGAATTCAATGGCGTCGAAACGCATCTTGAAGGAGCTCAAAGATTTACAAAAAGATCCTCCTACCTCTTGCAGTGCTGGTATTGATTTTTAATTTTTTGTGTTTTGTATTTAGAAAAATAATTATGGATTTAGCCCGTAATTTGTTTGTTATAATTTAGGTCCTGTTGCGGAGGACATGTTTCATTGGCAAGCAACAATAATGGGACCAACTGATAGCCCATATGCTGGTGGGGTGTTTCTTGTTTCCATTCATTTTCCTCCGGATTACCCTTTTAAACCCCCCAAGGTATAATCTTTCTCTTTAGTTCAATTATTTCATTGATCGCTGGAAAAAAAATCATTAGCTTTTGGTTACTTTGTTGTAAATTTAGGTGTTTTTAATCTCTACTATTTTGTTAACCTCCACCCAATGCATGTTTTTTTGGTAGACTAACCCCTGGAAGCTATGGACATCTCTTTTCTTGATTGCCATCATGAATCATGGTTTGCACACATATTGAAATGATACAGTTACTTAATTTGGAATGATAATTGGAATGTTGATCTTAAATATATTTTCTTTTCAAGACTTAAATTTCGTAATTTCTGGAAAAATCTTTCTTATATACTCTTGTTTGTGGCTTTACAAGAAACTATTAGCATGCCATGCCTCCCCGGTACACCATCAAACCATAATTTTTTAAAACAATTTCTAGGAGCTGAGATCTGTAGTTCTCCTTTGGGTTAGAAGAGTTCTCGTGTTGTAGTGTTATTGCTGGTTGAGGAGATGGGAAGTGGGGAATGGGAGATAGACGTTGCAGGTGGAAAGGAAAGTAAAGCATGTAAGTGCTTTTTAAATGGAGGGGAGAGGAAAGAAGAAAACTATCATCTATATGTAGTCTCCTGGTGCCTTATAAACTGAAGTTTCTAAATTTGTATTAACACATATACAATCATTACTTCATTTTAAGATGGTGGTTGTTTAATTGGGTTCCAATTTCTTTATTTTAACTAAAGGAGGATTTGCCAATTTATAAATCTATTTCACTACTTTCACATCCACAGGAAAAATTACTTTTGTTGTTGTTGGAAAAATTACTGATTCTCCTGTTGTGGTCTGACTCTCAAATGGTTGAACTCCTATAGGGTTCTTTTGGCGGTTAAAAGGTGGCAGAAATCTTTTTCAAAATTATTAGATTTTTTTTTCTAAATTTAATTTCTAGTTGAGTGTTGTTTTCTTGACTTTATCTGTTAAGCTGTTAATGCCAATTTGTTGGAATTAGTAAAATTCTATCTCAATTATTATTTGGTTTGTTTCATAAGATAAATAGGTAATAAGACTAATTAAGATATATGTTTCAGGTTGCATTTAGGACTAAAGTCTTCCACCCAAATATCAATAGCAATGGAAGCATATGTCTGGATATTCTCAAGGAACAATGGAGCCCAGCACTTACTATTTCCAAGGTTTGATCTAACTATCCCCTTTCCTGTGTTTTATTGTTATCATCAGGATTCAGCTATGATTTTGATTGTCTGTTGTACTGGACTAAATTATGAAAATCTGAGCAATTCAACACAAGACATTATTGACCCGTTTTGAAACTGTAAGAATATGTAGAAGAAAATTCACTTCCATTAGCCTGAACCATAAATTCAGTTTTTTGTGTTTCTCTGTGGCTTGTGGGGAATTTTGCTCTTATTAACTAATATTTGTTCCTTCTATTGTTGAGAACACACACACTCCATCACAGTTGAAGATTTTTATCATGGCAAAACACTTGCATGTTGGTATCCTTTTGCCTAGAATTTTGGAGTGGCCATGACCAAAACTTAAATGTTTATACAAACATAACACTAATATTTGTGTTCCAGGACAGGTTTATAGGTGAAACTAGTTGAATACTCAACTGTTAATACATGGTCAGCAGCTATGGAATAGGTTATAATCAAAAGATATCCAATTATGCACTGCCTTGATGATCTCGGTTTTTTATTAATTGATAAGTTCATATGACTGATGTCACTCTCTTGAAAACTTAAAAACTTGCTTTGGACACGGGGAAATTTTATGTGAACATCCAATAGTATATGTTATTTTTTGTGCACAATCAATCCTTCCTCATGATAACCAGAGGCAGGAACAGTTGGTGCAATGGACAAGGTTCTGAAAAGTACCATAATCTTCGTATATTTATAACTGGCTGTCATTGCCTTTGGTTTGTGAACCAGGAAAATTGACAACAGAATAGGTTTTTGAGATTGGAATTTGGTTTCAGGGTTCACTATTGTGGGCTGAATATAAGCTTATCTGCATCACAAATTAATTGGATGTGGCTGGTGCCCTTCTAATGGTCATTTGCTTGGGAGAGTGAGTTTCATTATAATGCTGCTAAAGACCATTACCTTGAAGTGGATTGTGCCAGCTGATCTGCGGGCAATTTATAAGCAGTCAATTGTGAAGTATCTTTCTTAAAGAAGTTTGCTGTGGTTAGTTTAAGAAGGATATGAAATAGCTGGGTTTTGCTGTTAATAGTGAGTTTGCTGTTGTAAATAATATTTTGATGTTTTAAACATTGACTACTTTTTGAGTACTGTTTCCCAGTGGGTAGAATGTGTCTAAACAAAAATTCTACCAAAACATTGGAAAGGTGGATACTGGATGGAAGCTGCATGTTCTCTGACTAAATCATTCAACCATCAAGAGAAAAAATCTATAGGTTTTACAAAGATTAATGTAAATTTTTAAATACAGCCTTACTACAGTTGTAGCTCTTTGCTTTCCATATGTTCTGTAAATGCACAGTGAAGATTGAGGTGCTGTTAATTGAATTCAAACCTTTCATATTAACTAGTCTGTTTTTGTTTATAGGTACTATTGTCCATATGCTCTCTTTTGACAGACCCAAACCCAGATGATCCACTTGTGCCTGAAATTGCTCACATGTACAAGACTGATAGGGCGAAGTATGAAGCCACTGCTCGCAGCTGGACTCAAAAATATGCAATGGGTTGATGGTGGTAGAAACCCCATCAAATGGATAGAAATTGAGTCGATAATTTTTTCCTCCTGTAGGTTTGAAAAAAAAAGAAAAGGAAATGAAATGTCTAGAGTGCTCCTGTTTTCTGTTTTGTTGTCCTTATTGAAACCGAAATTGCCGGGGAACTTGGGAGGTTCACTCTGTGAATATTTGTTTGAAGAAGACATTGGAAAATGGGAGGGAACAACTGTGAAGTAATGTTTGCTATGTTGATTGCAGTTGAATGGTGTCTGCTTGTTGGACTAAATTCATCCTTGTTTATCTATTTATGTTTAATACCTGAAATGAAGTAATTAATTTGTTAAGTGTTTCTATGTGGCCAGTCCCATTGCTTCTGTTACACGCAACTGTTAATAAGCTTACTAGTTGCTGACTGTTGGGGATGATGGGCACGGGTTTTTTAATGCAAAACAGTGATGCATGAAGAGGTGAAGCCTCAAGCTATACATATCGACAGCAATTAATGACATTAGCATGATAGCCTAATTCATTAGCGGATTGTTAACATGCTATGTGGCCTGTTGCGGTGGGCATTAGATACACTGAAACGGTGATATAAATTTGTTAATGAGGTTTTTATTTTTAGAAACAAGCATCATTTGCAAGAGATGAGATAGCATTTTATGGAACTCTTTCAACCGGAAGAGTTTCTGCAGATGACAACCATTTTGGGCAACATGTGAGGAAATGTATTACGTCTCTGGGAATCGCTTCTACAATGGAGCACTCTCTCCCAGCAAGGTTACTAGTACCACCCAATTTTTCACGTCATCTCACATCTACTAGTGATATTGTCATTTGTATCAATTTGACGATAGTTAGATTTCGTTTGGTATTGAAGTATGGCAGTGCACTTGAAGCATATCTCTAACAGCCACTGTGAAAGCCATAGGAATGCTAAGGCTTGTGCTTTCTTCTGCATTACCTATAGAGGACTTCTCTTAATTGGAGCAGCCATTACCTCACTTGCATAGTTTCGAAATAGCACCTGAACCCGCAAAGAATGAGCAAAAGGAGGAACCTCTTGAGAGTTCGAGACGTTCCAATCCCGCTACTGATTTTTAGCACCTGAGAATTAGGATGATAGTTTCCAATTTTTTTTCATTTGGCAATTACCACAACCCTGGCAACCCTAACACAGCTCATGAGATCCCAGCTTTCTAGTAGCGAAAATAACTTCTGTAGTTTCTTTAAAACCCTACAAACAAAAATTTTCCATCTAGAGATTTATTGATTGGCGATTCTTCCTAATAAAAAAATAATAAAACTGTATGAATTGATATTGAATGACATCTTTGAAAGGATAGCTAAGCTTTTTTCTGAGTTGTTTTGATAGAGATGGTTGAACTAGAAACTTGATTGTTAGCGAGAACGAAGGTCATGGATGTTGTGCTCGTTGCAAACATGGCCGCAGGGCTAACTATCATTGATGGGACAACCTCTCATTGCTCTTTAGTTGGCGCTGTGTAATATTGCCCACTTTGAGATTAGGCTAGAACAATTTTGCTTCTAAATCATCCAAAAATGCTCATAATCATTGCGAAATGTGTTCTTTTATACATAGAATTCAATTACTTCACCTATGAAAGGATGTGAGACGCCTCATCATTTTGGCTCTTTTCTCTGTAGTTTGAAGTGTTCACTAGTCACTTATCCTTGTGGATTTAGAATTAGGTTGAAGTGGAAACACGGAAGAATTTAAAATTGCATTATCAGACGAAGTAAGATATAATGATATTCCCGAGTCAAGAGGATTCGCCTGGTTGACAACCAATGAAATCAATGGAAGAAGAAGGGCCATCGCCATTGTCTTTGCCTTTGCTTCAACTTCTAGGCAAAAACACTAAACATGACATACAAACACAACACTTTTCGACATTCATATTGGTTTGCTTTCCATTGAGGTTGAGGCCGACTCATTCATTCTTTCCTCTCTAATTAATAAATATATCTCCGCTAAACATTTAGACTTGCTTTCTATGATTGACCGAGCCATATTTCAAATTTATGTGTTGATTAATAGGCTTTTTCATACACAAAATTAATACATGTTATTATTATCAGATTTTAGTATTTATTCTTTTTAATATACGTATATGTGTACGCTCACATGGCGTTATGTACGTATATGTATAATAGTACGTATATAAACAAAGAGAAGCTACATACAACATTTATATTGTTGACGCCTTCATTCATTCTGGCAACTTGATTCATTGCTCCTGTTTCGGCTCCGTCGACAACGACCCCACCCCCTCCTACCACCTCTGACTTCCACAGCCCACTGCTACTACTTAATTTAACTCTTCCTCTCTTCAAAGTCTTCCTTTTAAATTTCTGTGGTTTTTATCTTCTCTTCCTTCCTTCCACCCCACTCTCACTCCATTTCCAATTCCACTCCTTCACTCTGTCACTTTCCTGCCCAAATCTTCTCACTCTTCCAATTCCGTCTATATATGCTTTCACTGCCACTTCGTATTAAGCTAGTAACTCTTCTTATTCTTCTTCTCTTGTAAACATGGTCTCTCTTACTTGATTTTACACCATCACGGGATGTCTTTCTTCTAAAACACTTTGGATCTGCTTAGAATTAATCCACCATGATCAAGTTTACGGAGCATCTGGTCATTACTAACAAATCCATCCACCACCCACCTCAGAACAAAATTGTCAAAATCACCCTCACCGACGCCGACGCCACCGATTCTTCAAGTGACGAAGAACACCACCAGCGTCAACGACGTAGAATTAAAAGACATGTGAAACAAATCAATTATTTTCAACAACCACAAACAGAGTCACCGTCTCCGCCTGTTTTTTCTACAAAGCAGCGACCACCCAAGAAAGAAAAGAAGCCATCACCGCCGGTAAATGACTTCACTCGCCGGAAAAAATACAGAGGAGTTCGCCGGAGGCCTTGGGGCAGGTGGGCTGCCGAGATCCGGGATCCTACAAGACGGAAACGGGTTTGGCTTGGCACCTTTGATACTCCTGAAGAAGCTGCCAGTGTTTATGATAAAGCTGCTGTTAAACTAAAGGGTGCTAACGCCGTTACGAACTTCCCAAACCCTGTTTTGACCGAAGGTGAAGCCGTCGTCGACGGTCAACGGAATGGCACTGGAGTCTTTGACTCTCCGAATAGTACCTCAGCTACGTCGCCCACTTCTGTCCTCTGTTACGACGATTTCTCGCCCTTTGACAATTGCTTTAGTTACTGTGACGGTGAAGTTGACGTTTTTGGGTTCGGTATTAACTTGCCGTTCAGCCTGCCAGATTGTATGGGTTCTGGAACATCCTTAGGCGAGGAAGATTTCGATGGGTTCAACGTTGACGATTTTTTAGTGGACGACTAGCATTACCAGACCCCCCCCACGTGTCTTTTTTTCTGTTGTTGTCGCCTGTGGGGACTGTTCAGACATTAAAGAATTGCTTTGGAAGTTTTTGGTAAATCAATCTCGTTGATCCATTTGAAGCATGGCATGCAATGATATTTGCCCCTTGTGGATGTTAAACTACAAAACTGCCCCTCGTAATAATTTATTTATTATTATTATTATCTGAAAAGTTGTATTATGAGTGTAATCACATTGAGTAGGAGGCAAGGCAAGGCAAGGCAATTTTGAGAAGATCTTTGTTTGGGTAATTTTTTAAATTATGGGAATTTTCGTGGATATTAATGTAATATTCACGCGAATGTAATAGATATAATATTTTAATGATATGGACAAGTGGACTAGAGTGTGCTTCATTGAACCATGTTTTGTCGATTGGACCACGTGTTAAATTATATTGTGTGGCATCATGATAAGGCCTAGCCTTGTGATTGAATTGTACTAATTTTACAAGTACAAGATCTACAGAGAACTTGATTTGTTGTTAGATAGATTAATTAGTATGTAATAACGGAGGCAAGCCCTCCACATGCTTTTAAAATGAATTATTGTGAATTCGGGCTTAGGGCTTTTAAAAATAATTAACTGTGAACCGGCGGCTGAAAAATAGAAGAAGCACTTTTGAAAAGTGTAATTGTCGAGGAAATTTTGAAAGAGGAACCGGGGGAGTAATGGATTTGGTAGACCCCATGGCAATGGTTGGTGACCAAACACATACGATTGGTAAGCAAAGCAAGTATTTTTCCTGCTAATTGACATTTGCCATCGTCACCTCCACCACAAAACAGCCAGTAAACAGCAGCCGCCTTCCACTATGAGATTGAATAAGCGTAATAAATAAGGCAGACCATGAGATTAGATTATGTACTTAGTTTAGGTGGTAGATATAGGTATGTTTGGATTGGAGATCAGACCAGTGTTGTGTTGGTAATAAAGAGTAGAGTCATTGAGAGAGAGATAAATACCAACCCAATGCCACCGTATGTTGAATATATCTCTGACTCAAAATTTCTAAATGGACTCATGTCGTGTGACAGTTTGAAGAATCCCCCAAGTAAAGTTACATGACCACCCCTTATGAAGATATGATCATCCCGTAGTAGCTTCGGCCAACGGTTCTTCACTGGACTCCGGTTCATTCTCAGTCGTCACGTTTTAATGGGATCAATAGGTAGCTGTGACTTGAGAGAGAGAGAGACAAACTCAACTTAAAACCCTGGCTTTATTAGTTGACCAATGATCAATGTTGGAACGATAACCAATAAAATCATCTTTCTCGCTCTCTTTATGACCATTAGTTGGAAACTCTGCCCGTTCCTTTGTTTATTCATTTCCCCTTTATAATACCATCGCTGATTTACCTCCAAATGGACTTTGACCATTCTACTCTATTTTATTAATAGTACAATCACAAGAAGAAGAAGAAGAAGATGGGTTGGTCATTCTTAATTGATTATGCGTTCAAGTGCATGCATGCATGCTCTGTGCTATGTTTTCGATGCCCTAATGGATAAATTAGTTGTTGCCCCCGTAGCATTGAGAATATTAATATCAAATTTTAAATAATTTATGCAGAGGAGTTGTGTCTTCTATAATTTTAAATGAATTTGTCACATTTTCTTAAATACTAATTTTAAAAACAATCATTGAACATATAACAAAACAAAACTACAAAATTGAATAAATTTTTAATACGAACCGATGAATTTTGTGGAATGATTTAAGCCTATTTTGTCCTATTCTATGTTTAGAACTGTGCCACCCTCTAATACATGTCCCACAAGTAGGAGGCCCATCCTACTCAAAGTAGCAAATG
The DNA here is from genome assembly GCA_019650275.1 of Xylocarpus granatum. Lineage (NCBI taxonomy): Eukaryota > Viridiplantae > Streptophyta > Magnoliopsida > Sapindales > Meliaceae > Xylocarpus > Xylocarpus granatum. The sequence goes on along the minus strand of BNST01000466.1, from coordinate 220,155 downwards.
AAGAAAAGATAAGATCGAATTCAATGTCATCCAACGCAAGAGTTGCCCACTTTAAGATTTTGTACATTGTGGCGTCCGCCGTCTTCATCGAGGCAAACTAATTGTTTCAATTACAAAGACGTTTTACATGGCCTGCATCCTTTTTCCTTGCAATTTAATCGGCATCCTACTTGAACCTTCTAACTTTTTTTGAAAAACAAAATTAAAATAATCAAATACTTTCAGAACAAATTATATTAATATTTTAAATTGTGTGATATCTAATTATTTATTACGTGAATTGTGAAATAGTAGTATAAATGATTTTAAAATTTTTAATGCATATTACTCATTTGATAAATGTTACATCGATTAAAATAAAGAATTTATAATTTTTTGTTATTTTGTATTTTTTTTTCCGAGAGGTGATTATAAAACAATATTACAATCATATCGCCTTTATAGAATAAACAAGATTAAACTTGTATCTTACAATTCAATAAAATTTAAAAGTTCTAATTTATAGTAAAATTTAAATCTAACATGCTATATTTGTGATTCAGATTGTCAAATTCAAAATCTACATTACTATTCTATATAATAGTTATAGGTGCTTGGAAAGAAGTTAAGAAACACACCATAATAAGATACTGTAAAAGGGATTGCTTTAAATTCATTTGTAGATAGCTTAGCTTTGAGCTAACCAAAGGAGGAAAACTTTAGTTACAGATTACAGATTGAAGGCATGATTACTAAAACTTTAGTTAGTTGAATGCTGAGCTGAAATTAAGAGGGAGGTAGTCTGTTGAGCTAGACGAAGAGTATATTCTTGCAAGCTTATATAAAGCACTTGGTTAATAACAGATGGGATGACTGCTGTATTTCTTGCTAATTTTCTTGAATAAGAGGAAGCTTTCTCTTGATTAATACTTTGTTCTTCTTGAATATGCTTATGTTAATCAAGGTAATCTTGATGAAAAAACTATAAAAGGTGTGTATATGGGTTATATAAAATGGGTAAAGGATACAAGTTGTAGTACAGTGACGGAAAAACAAGCAAGTGCATTACTAGTAGGAATGTTAAGTTTCATGAAATAGAAGGAATAAGTGATAAAAATGAATTTAACAAAGAGCTATCTCATTAGAAATCACAAAGTAACAGAATGGACTTTGAGGTGGAGTGTGATGAAAGGCATAAACAAGTAGTAAATGAAGATGAAGGATCAGATTCAGTCACAGAGGAGCCTAATATACTTGACTATGAATTGACCTGGGATAAAAACTGAAGGAATGATGAAACTATCTGTCAGGTATCGTTATGCTGACGTAATAGCATATACTCTAAGTACTGCAAACCAATTCATAGGTCAAGAACCAAAGTCCTTTGAAGAAGTTAGAAGTTCACTGAAGTAGCAGAATTGTATTCAACAATGTTAGAAAAGGTGGAATCATTGCTGCAAAATCAAACCTTGAAAGTGGTTGAAAACCACTTGCAGGAAGATTGTAGGATGTAAGTGGATATTACTAACTAGAAAGGAAAGTTAATATTGAAGTAAAAAGTAAAGACTTGTAGCAAAAGACTTTGCACAAAGGGAAGGCATTGACTTTAATGAAGTTTTTGCCTCAATAGTAAGGCATGTATTCCTAAGGATTTTGTTAGTTTTTTGTCTTCGTTTTTTTGATTTGGAATTGGAACAAATCGATGCGAGGATTGTATTTCTTCATGGAGATCTAGAAAAGAAGATATATTTATCTCAGAACGTTTGTGAAGAAAGATGATAAAAGGAAAGTCTATCTTCTTAAAAAGTCTTTATATGGACTCAAACGGTCTCCCAGGCAATGGAAATTAAGTTTGATAGTTTTATGTTAACACTTGGATGATACAGTCTATTTGCTTGTGAATGTATATGACATTTGGATTGTAGCTAAGCACATGAATAAAATTAACAAGATTAAGTCTTTGTTGAGGTCTGTGTTTGAAATGAAAGACATGGGAAATAATCAAGAGGATCTTAAGAATTGACATACTCAAGAACAAAGGAAAAAAAATCAATTAGTATTGTCATAAGAAGCTTATTTGAAGAAGGTCTTGGATAAATTTAGAATGAAGGATGTAAAACCTGTGACAGTTATAATATTTCTTTTTGGTTAGATAGTGACACAAATTTATAAGTACATGCTTTCTTGTGTGTTGTTGTAGGAAATCTTGTCTTTCTAAACCCTTGCACATTTTGCTAACTATTTCAATATTGTTAAATAACTTGTATGACATCTTAAATATTGTACATTTATTGCCATGAGTATCCATTGTGTATTTGCCATTACATTAATCTTTCACATTAAAAAATAAGAATAACAACAACTTCAAATACTTTTATTATTCGTTGTTGTATTTTATTTTTAATAATAATATTCATATAATATTTCTTGATCATTTATTTGGGGTTCTTCTTTTTAATATTTGTTCTTTCAACTTATATTATTATTAATATATAGATATTTTTAAATAGTATATTACAACTCCAAGTTTGCAAAATAAAGAGATAGCTAGAATTCAAGGTTCTAAAATTCAATCTTATTAAATAGACATGAAGTACTCAAATATAATCTTTTAAGAACTTGTGGTTAGATCTTAAAACACTTGAGGAGGTGTGAAAGGTATTTTAAGTAAAAAAAATTGAAATTCAAATGAACAAATTAAGATTTGCTATGTCTTAAATGAATTAAAAATAATAAATCTTTAATCAGTCAACTAAGGCTTAACACAAACAAAATGTAGTAACTATAAACAAAACAATACATATATGCACAATGAAAAATACTCAAAATAAATGGTTTGTTTTGCGAGATTCATGTATAAATTCTAGTGTTATCATATGTATATAATTCAATACTATAAATAAGTACTTACTTCTAATTAGACAATTTTTGTCAAATCACAAATACAGATCAATTACCCCTACGTCTCTATAGTATTTACCTGATCATAAATATAATTGAAATGCTAGTTCTTATAATTTAAGTGCATGATATTTTGTGCCTTCTTTTCTTTTCAATAATAAGGATGCAAAAATAAACTCCAAGCACACCTTTAAAAATATAAATATCACATATTTATAATACTATTTTAGATCTTTAATTTTGACTTAAACTATTTAGTTAGCCTTCTTATAAAACTCAATTTATGCACTAAAGTAGACATTAATAAATTTAATACAATCTTTACATAATAGATTTAGTCAAAATTAGTATCCAAATAACTCAATGAATCATAACCCATTTAAGATTATGTGTATGTGCATATATATATACATATATATATATATATATATATATGTATATGTATGTATAATATTTCTAATCTTAATGTGCGATTCAATAGGTTATCATTACATTGAAAGTAACATTAAAATATGATTTTAGTGTTATAAGTAATAACCAGTATCTAATAATACATCATGACTATTCAAGTAACTAAAATATCAATGGCTTGACATTACCTTATTCGTGATCAATATTATTGTGTAATTCAATCTCTTTATCTTAAATATCTTAATTGAATATGAGACATGAAATGTGTTATATGATTTAATTTTATATTTCTTTAATATCCTAAATAGACTTATTCTATCAAATGAAGTCAATATCGCATATTAACTTATTTGAGTATAGTCATGCATTTTCAAAATCTCACTCAATTAGAGGATTTATAATATCACTCCCATTATATAAGAGGGATAAATTTTATCTTGATTACACATATTCCTCTACACGAGTTATAACATATTTAATTATTTCCTTTATAATCTATCTTCTTGTAGATGATATTTGAAAATTTCAAAATATGTCATTTTTTACATTGAGAACCATGGTGAACTCAAGTTGAAGGATCAGGTACATTATTATTACTATGAGAATTACTTATAACGTTTATATAATGATTAATGTAATATTCTTATAATGAGTAAGTTTGGTACATTAGTTCACTAACTTGTACTCATATATTAATTTAATATTTCATATTATAATGTATGCAAGTTGTTATCAATTACTAAACATACTAATCTTATTGTATTGTTGTTATCCTATTCACAATAATGTTTGATTAGAAATATTTAAAAACAATGTCTAACTAATGAAATTTATTATTCTAAAAGCATTATTGTATTTATTAAATGCACAAATATATAATAATGAAAATAATTAAATGACGTATATATATATATATATATATATATATATATATATATAAATTAAAATGTCATGATATAAATTTATCAAACATCCAAAATGCTATTGGATTTAGAGCATATACTAACAGTAATAAATTCAAATAATAATTAATAAAGTAGTAAAATTAATTTGTTATCAAAGAAAATTTTTATAAAGAATTTTTTTATAGGATAAAATTCTTTTAAACTGATAAACGAACTAATAAAATATTTTACTAATAAAGAAAAATTTATAAATAGTAATTTTTTATAAAAATTTTTTGTAGTTTAATTCTATCTAACTTTTTTGAGTAATCTATTTTGAGTTATTCTATTTTTGAAACTCTGAAATTTTTTTTCCTTAGTAAATTCTTAAACAATACTTTTATAAAATTAAAATATTTAGTCATCAACACCTTAAAAAACTCTATAAGTTTTTTAGTTAAATTTTAGAGAGATAAAGTTGAAAATCTTTTAAAAAAAAAGCACTTGAATAAATCTTATTTAAAAAAAAATGTGATTTGTACTATTTTTCTCTTAGAACGATTATGAAAAATACTCTTAATCTCTGCTTAAAAAATTCAAAAATTTCAAAAATAGCCACTCATTAAAACACGATTTTGGGTACTAATATTTTCACAAGGGCACACTCAAGCATAAGTTAGGCACAAATTGAGGTAACTTCTCAAATGATATGGCTACTAGAGCAGAGGTCAAGTGCCGAGTCACTGTTCACCAATGTCTATAACTATTCACAGGGGAAGTATTGTTCACCACTCAGATGGTAGTGGAGCGAAGGTGAGGCACAATGATTCCAGACATTTAGCGGTGTTCACCCATTGTTTATCATTTTTTGTTCATTGACACTGTTCATCATCACTATTTATCGAATTTAACTATTTTGACACGGAATAAGCCAATATCAAATATGAACGTAACAATTTCAATCTAAAACTTAAAGTTTTGATATAAAACTCTAAATTAGAAACTGAGTGTTCATATTATTTATGAACTTGAAATTATGAGTATATTTATATACTTTCAAAACTTGAAGTTCTAAATATCATTTGCTAAATTAGAACCTAAAGTTTTAATTTTACAAAATGTCATTACATGAAATTCTAAGTATAATTATATGCTTTCACTACCTTTTCACGGTTTTCAAATGTTATCAACTTCGCCTATATCGACCTTAAAGAGGTTGTTACATAAAATTTGTGTGTATTGTGTTTACAAATAAAGAAACATTTAATACCTTCGATGTAATTCAAAATTTATTTTATTAAGTTTAGTAATAATATACATATATTTTTTAAATAAAATAATATTTAATAGATTCAAAATAACTCCAAATTGGTGTCATATAAGTGGAGTGTTGCAAATGCTAAAATATCACAATTGGTAGATTCCACCAATTTTAGTTTCCATTAACCAAATACATCTCTCTCTTTTGATGATTGGGAAGTGTCCTAGCATGTGTCATAAGCTTATAAAGAATAGAATCACTTATAACAACCACATTGTCATGTGGGTGACACAAATTACTATGTGCATGCCATCTTGTTTAGTACCAAATCTCATCCTTCAAGAATATTTTACTAATTATGCCTTGCTGTTAAATACCTTCTAGGTCCTCTTAGTTTACATTATTTATTCTTTGAGCTAAACTTCATATTTATAACAAAATCAAAAGACTCAATTCATTTACATTTTAGAGTCGAAGAGTAAAATATAATAGAGACAAACAGGTGGGTGAATTTCCTTAGAAAATTTGGAATAAAACAAGTAAAGTCTTGGTTTGTTGACTTAGCATAAATTGCCTTGCATCACAATATGGAGGTGTCAACAATCAAAGGTTCTAGCTGATACATTGTTTTTCCTCACCACAAGCACAAATTAACTACTTTTTGTGTTGAGTACTGGAAGACATCCCTTAAAAATTAAAGCTTTGAAGATAAAATTAATTGAATTATAAATATTCTAAAACTAAATAAAATAAGTGGACGAAGCATGCCACCAAATGCATGCTTTATTTAACATAGTACAAATAGTATACTTGCATACATTAGTGAGAACATGTTTAATCACAAAGGCTATTATTATAAACAATAATTGGGGAGTTCCATTCAGATTTTTATAGCTGGTTTTTGATGTCTTGTTGTTGTTACATTAGTGATATTTCAAACTACACAATATCACAACAATTGCATGTTGTAATGTGGAAATTAATTATTTCATTATTGTTTTAATTGTTTTGGTTTGTGATAAATCATATATTGTCAATTACAAATTAGGGATTAATGATAAATTTAACGATGATATTGATTTGTGTTTCAGCGTTGATATAATATTTTATACTATAAAAATTGAGCCACCAAAACTCCGTAGAAAAAGATTTGTTAGATAACTCTCTATTTTGATACTAGAGAACAATGTATTATACAATTATTTTAGGATTTTATAGTAGAAATTGGATTCTTATAAAGCAACATTATTGAATCTTAGAGGTTAGATTGTATTAGGACCTTGTCTTAGAGGAATAGATTCTTTTTTCTTAAGAACAATATTTATAGCACGCCTTAATGTGCTAGCATCCATCATTTCTACAAATTTCAATTTATAATACCTTAGCCACATTATAAATTAAGCATATCAAATTATAACTTGTTAGTTTCACCACTTATTCTTACTACTTGATGCGTCTGAGGTTCAATTATTTGCATTTTGAATTCTAATAATACAATATATTATGTGTTATATGTTAATAAAATTAAAGAAAATAAATCAATAACTGAATGAAACAAATTATATATCGCGCATTTCTTTCACTAATTTATTGCGTTATTGATAACTTCAAGAACTAAGACATCCACATTCACGAAATAAGAAAAAAAATGAAGATACGTTTGAGATTCTTGGTCATTTGGTATGTATGTATGTGTGTGTGTGTATAATTGACCATTCAAATCATACAAGTTTCTTAAAATTAATTTAGAATTTAGATTATGTTTTAGATTTTGATGTTGTGGCTTTATAACAAAAATTGTCGTGCGAGATGGAAGATTTAAATATTAAAAATTAATTAAAAAGTGAGTGAATATTATTAAAAGTTAGTATTTATTAAATATTATTTAGTTTTATTTTTAAAATTAATAGTATTGAATATTGTCATAAATTATTTACTTTTTGTTTTATTTTGTTCATTATTTCTAGTACCTTGAAACTATCTAATAAAAAGTTCTAGTGGTATAAGCGATCCATAAAAAAGTCCAATAGGTGATCCATCAGTGGGTTCAAATTCAATTCTCAATCTACGCCACTATAGAGAACCGAACTGGGTAGGCAGAGCAGTGGCCGAGCAAAACAGCACTGATAATCTCTTTTGCCTAGAAATCTTGTTCCAACTACATTTGCATGAGTTCTGATCTTTCATTGAATTCATACAACACTAGGTATTGCCTGATTTTTTTGTTAATGTCTTGGGTTTCTGTAGCTTGCCCCTTTCAACTACAAAAAAGGAGCTCTTGCGGGAGGCTGCTGCTGATTCTGTGGACAAACTCTCTGAGATGACTGAAAATTTTTCAGTTTTCCTTTTTGGAGTGAATGCAACTGTCTGGTTTCTGTAAGAGGTGCTAATATTGTGTTTTTTTATCACTTACTGAAGATCTCATTTTTCGAGGGGCTTGCAAGCACTCTAGTTTCTAAAATTATATGTACATGTACATGAGAAAGCAGTAAGTTTGATGATGGCCTTTTACTTGGGATGCTATGTTTCAATGTTATTGTATCTTCGGCAGCAATTGACGTACAATGCGTTGTGGGAAATTGTGGGTTGAAAGCACTCTAGTTCCTAAAAGATTTTTTTAATTTATTTCTTATAATAACTTTCTAGTTGTAGTAGAATTTTATTTTATAGATGAAGTAATTTTCTTATAAAATTTTATTTATTTAAGATAGAATTACTTTTGTAAAGGAAATAAAATAGAAATAGGTTATTACTCACTATAGCTAGGGAGTTTAAGTTTACTTGTAAAAATATAATACACAAAGTAATTCCTTAAAATAGATGATTTCTCATAGAAATTTAATCTCGTTTAAGTACGAGAGCATTTAGATAAGAACGTGATTGTACTCATTTTTAAGTAGTGATTTTCTTTTTCTCTTGTCATTGACGGCCAAAGTTTTTCTCTGCTATAAGAGTTTATTACATAATATTTATGTTGTGTAATTGATGTTTTTCTTCATCTTTATTTTTATTTATTAGATATATTTATTCTAAACGATTTTAGGCAACCTAAAAATTCCAACAAATGACATCAAATATTCAAATCGAATTTAGGATAAAACAAGTATATCATCAAATGAATATTCAAATCGAATGAAGTTTTATGTGAAAAATTCAATTGGAAAATCAATTTCAATTTATTTGAATGTAGTTAATTATTTATTGTATAATTGTACTAGCGTATGACATTGTCTTTTGACCTAAAATATCACTATTAAATTTAATATAAATGCATGTGATTCACATAGCGTATGAGTAAAAGACTAATTATGTCTTATATGATAAAATCGATTTGATTATATATATTATCTTATATATATAATTAATAATTTATCTTATAATTATACTAATGTACAATATTATCTTTTAACCTAAGATATTATAACCAAATCTAATATAAATGTACACATTCATATGATGTATAAATACAAAACTAATCACGTCTTGTATAATAAAGTTAATTTAGTCATATTATTTATATTTAAAAACTAATGATGGTTAAAACAAAATTTGATGACTCGATTCAAACTCGAGTTACTATACGAGCATTGATAAATGATCGAAACAGTATATTTCTAACTAGAATAATTAGATGTCAAGTAAAGAAGTTCATTGTGACAATTTCAACATATATTAATTGACAGCTTGTATTTATATCAATATAAATATAAACTTTTAACATATTATAAGTTCTAAATTGATTAGAATGACATTGAAAAAATTTTACTCACACGATATGTACAATTAAGATGAGGTTCGATGAATGATTATTTCATTGTAGTTTATGGACTATGACACAATACTAGATATTATTCATAATCGTTAAACTTTTGAATAGTTTGAAATTTAAAAATTTGAAATAAGTTCACGACTATTTTATTGTAAACCTACATGGTCAAATTAATAATTAAAAATGATGAAAAATATCTAGAAAAGAAAAAATATTATTAGTAAAAAAATTAATGCATTCAAAATAATATATTCATCGATATAAATTTATATGAGTGTTTTTTATATATACATATATGTATATATTTATAATTTTTAAAAATATTTTTCATAATTTTGCATTATTATATAATTAATGTAAATTATGTGACCTAATTGATAATATAAATTATCAAATAACTTAAATATAAATATGTAAATTAAATCATTAAAATTATATTTACTTAATAGTTAAGTAAATTCTTACATTTAAGTACGTGAACCAAATTGTATAAAATAATTATTATTATTTTGTCCATAGTACACATTTATTCATTAATTACAATTAAAGGTAATTTTGTAAACTCATGATAAAATATTAAGAATAAAAATAAACTTACTTTACTAAATTAAATGAGTGTGAATTGTAATAAACCATCACCTTTCTTTTTCCCACTAAGCCAACTAAATTTTCTCTCTTTGATTGGTGTAAAATGTAGAGATCTTATACTTCAAGATTTTTTTATCACTTAGCTCAACAAACAATATAACAAACTTATACCATTAGCCTACCAAATATTTGATGAAATGCATGAATGGTTTATGTTTTTAATTATTGCATGTATTTTCATAAATCAAATTTCAAAACTTACAATGAAACTAAAATTAATTAAGCCTAAATAATTGTATTTTCTCATGAAATCACATCAAATATAATTAATCAAAATCAAGTTTATTCACTTACAAATGTTGTTTAAAGTCCTTTTAATTAGTCTTTTTGTGGGGAAGGATCTTGCAAAAAATCTACAATAATTAAAACATAACAATTTCATCAAAACAATGAATAAGCTTGCAATGTCTCTATTTCAATCTCCATGCATATGATTATAATGTTAGAAAATTAAGCATTTCCAGTTTCATACAAAATGAATAGTTTATAATTCTAATACTTGTAACTAAAATTATAATATAAGTTCATCTAGAAAGACAATCCTAAGAATTTGGGAACAATAATCTCTGGACCATAAGTTCTATTTATCTAGTTTCATATGCCTCAAGAATAATGTAAAAATACTTCATATAACTCAAGTTATGCCTAAAACATGCGCACTTGTTTTAACATACCCTTGACAGCTAACTTGCAATTTTCACAAGGAATTTATCAAAATGTATTTCATCCTAATTCTTGGATATGTTATTTCTTAATGTTTCTAATTTATATAGAATTTTGCATTGCCTCAATTCAAATTCCAAAACTCAAAATATGAACAAAAATGTTATTACTGGTTACTCAACTCCTAAACTTCGAGTTTTATAAAATTTAATGATTTTAGGAATTTTCAATGCTTTACTACTTCTGTAATAACTGACAACACCTCACAAACAAGTATTCTAATATATCCTTAGAGCCTAATCTAGTTTAAATCACAAAATCTACAAAAACTTAAACTCAGCTCAAATTAATAATCAATAAAAGAATCGAGGAAGAAAGCATACCTTAAACCTCTTAAAACTTAAATCTTGCAAGATTACCAAGTCATTAAATTTGATTTGGGCGATTTTTTGAGTGATTAAATCATAGCCTAGGTTAGGGAAAAAAGTGGAAAGAAAAACATTGAAAGTTTATATAATTTCTAAAGTGAACTTAGGCTTTAATGATGAGCTTGTTGTTTTTATCTATTTTGACCAACTTTTATTTATAATTTTAAGAAGTGTTCAACATAAAATATATATATATATATATATATAGTTTCATTTATTAGTTCAAGTTATAGCTAAAATGTCAAAATATGTTTGAAGATCTAAAATTATAATTTTTCCTAACTACCTTAGAACTCTTTAAACTAATTTTATAAAATTATAATATACTTAAACCAACTTAAAATTAGTTAGATCAAAGAATGAAGAAAAGAGAGTATGTACATAACATTTCAGAACCCATTACTCGTCATTACAAAAAGAAAGCATGATAACTTAAAATGCAAGGATAAGGCGACATCGAACTATTAATAATTATGAATAGTAATGATGTGTTATTAGACACATTTCACTACTTATAACACCAAAATTAGATTTTAATATTATTGCTAATGTTACAAGAATTTATTGGATCGCACATTAAGATTGAGAACAATAATAACTTTAATTCATAAAAATAAATTTATATGTATATATATACATATACATATATATGGAGAATCTTAAATTTTTCTACTACTTATTAACTTAAGTGAATATTGGATTTAGCTAAATTCATAATGTAAAGATTAAATTAATTTTGTTAGTACATATTTTATTAAATAAATTAAATTTTAAAAGAAAACCCAATATGATAATTTAGGTATAAATCTAAACTCTAAAATAACATTATAAATATATGATATTTTGAAAGTGTGTTTTTTACATATATTTTTTTTAAAAAAAAACACACACAAATTAATCGACACTCTAAACATAAAAGTTAATACATTCAAATTGATTCCCAGTCGTATGAACACCGTAGAGACATAAAGACATTTATTCTATGTTTGTAGTTTAACAAATCATCTAATATAGGTATGACTAAATTGGTTGTATTATAACATTAGAATTTTTTGCTTAGATTTTAGTAATCAAACAGTTTTTTTTTAACTTTTCCAACAACAAAAGTGTTGAAGACTTTGGACCTCTCCAAGAAGCTGGAAAGCCGCTTTTGACAGAAATTGACTCATTAGCAATTACACTTTCCAAGTGATCAAGAAGCTCCTTAGCCTGGCATGAGCCAAAATCTGGATCTGGATACTGGTAAGCTAAAGAGAAAAAATAACTTAATGGATATTATGAGTCTATAATATCTACTTTTATAAAACATAAAGAGAATGTTCTAAGTGTTGTTAAGAAAAATACCTAATCTTATTAAAAGAATTTCAAGGTAATTAACAAGAGAATTTTGCTTAATTATGTCAAAAGATGTTCGACACATTGAGTTGAAAGGATCTCGTTGAATAAAGACATATAAGAAAATTCAAGACTACAGCAAGTTTTTATATAGCATGAAATAAAAATTTTAAAATACCTTAATAAAAAATTTAAAATATACAACAAATAAATTAAAATTTTAGATGTAGTGACTAAAAAACAAGCACACAATTAATTATGAAAACACCAACCTTTAACCTTTTTATTACTCTTAATAAAAAGGATTACAAAGCTTACAACTCTTGTTGAATTGCTATTCCTTTAAAAATTAACGAGTGTTAAGAGAGCACAATTCAAATTTTTTATGACATTCGACATGGCAACCCGTATATAATACTTTCACAGAGGAGTGACAATCATTTATTTAATGACAATAAATAACTATCACACATTAATAATAGCAAATAATAAAAAATTAAATGAAAAGATATTTCATGTACAGCAAATATAAAAGGTGTTAAAATAAAAAAATTACAATACAAATTTCTTATTCTAATCTTACAAACACCATGTTTACTCCAATTATAAAACTAAACCTCGTGTTCTTTAGTCACTGTAATGGCAATTGAAAAAACTACCTATTGGTAGATATCTAACTTGTTAAAGATCAAAGAAAAATGCTAAGTACTAGTCAATGTCTTACTTGTAAAAATTGGCACTTTGTACGCTAATTCGACACTTTTTATATGATTGTATGATATGTAAAGTTGTAGATGATTATTTAAAGACTACATCATAATAATTAGATAAAATTATTTCACGATTCTCCTCATTTCTTATTTTAATATATCTCGTTATTTCACTTATTTTATGAAAATATCTCAAAATTTCCTTTAAGGTTATCCTACATTAATTTGTAAGAATTGCCTATGATATGCTAGGTATACTATTACAGTTAGTTTATAAGTTTTGTGTTAACTTCTTCGTATTTTTGTTTCTATTGCAAGTTTTTAAAAAAGGGTAGTTTGAAATCTGCAGTAACCACTTTTCTCCTCTCCCTTTTTTGTTACTTGACATCTAACTAGTTTTCTAAACATTGAGCAGAATTCAACTCCTCAAAGGCATATCTACTTGAATCTCCACCTCTCGTATTGCCAAAAACAACCATATCATAAGCACTTCTTTCACTAAAACATCACCAATTATTTACTTTTTTCGCACAAAATACAAGTGTGTTTTTATATTATTTATATATTATTAAATTAATTTTATTTAAATTGTTAATATTATATTTCACCTGAATATTTGTTATGATAAATCAATTTTGTATATTAGATTTAATTTCAAATAATAAAAATAAATTGATTTGATAATTAAAAAATTATTATAAAAAATTTACATTGATCTAATGGTTAAAAATTTGATAAATAATTTAGAAACTTCTCTTTCAACTTAACTCAAGCTTTATTGGAATTTGGGTGCTAACAAATGGTCCATGGAGCCTTGAAAAATTACTACTTGTGCTTACTTCAAAGGCATGGGAGATACATCAAGATAGATTAGATTTTGCATGTGTTTTATGTTGGATCAAATTTAAAATGTATTTAATCTTAAAGTTGATCCTTTGCATGCACATTTGATTTAATAATTTTATCCTATGAATTTAAGTAATAATTTTATTTTATTTTTTATATTTGCAAGAATTTGTATATATGATCGTAAGATTAAACCTACTTAAATATCAATGTTAAATTTTTTATTTCATATAAAAGCTTAATAATCGTGACCGTAAAAATTTAAAAAGTTGTATTTATTTACCTTAACACTTGCTACGCAGTCAAATAGGAAAAGTGGAGGAGGTTGATACAGTGCCTTCAGGCATTACATATAATGGATAAAACCATAACATAAATTTTATAGATTAAAGCATCAAAATAACTAATACATGTAGCATAAATATCATGTGTAATCCAGTAATTGGATCATATTAATACAAAGTATTTCAAAATTTTGATTATAACGGTAACAAAATTGTGTGTTTGCATATGCATATTACAAAACAATTTCTCTTTCTTTGCCCAAAAAATGAGACAGCTTTGAGATGAGGTTGCTTTAGAAAAATATTTCCCTTCTCTTTTAGCAGTTCAATATTCATATTGACATACTCTACTCTTAGTAGCATACAAACCATTCATAAAAGGGTAGTTTCTATTGACAAATACTATACCATCTTTCAACATCAACAATACTTCTTTTTCAAGAAAATCAACTGATCATTTCAATATCTTAGATATTGTTGCTTGTGACCTTAAGACCATGAGTATCTTTTAACCACTTCACAAAATCATTTTGCTTCCAATTGGGGTTTAGTTCTTACATTTTGCAGTCAACACAAATAATTTCGGTCAATTGAGTTCGTGTATTAACTGAGTGGCATGATTAATTTGTTATAGAAAAAAGAAAATGTATCACTTATAAAATTGGATAAGACTACATCCCAACATCTTGGCTGGATATCAAACTTCTCCATTATCTTATATAAAATTACCAATACCAATAGAAGTTGTCATATCAATGCTAAGAATTACATCTAACCTAAAGTTAATTCAACCAACTAGGATCTAAACATATTATCCTCACATTTAACTTTTTTAGTTTTAATGCATCTATACATCCGCAAAGGAATTCTTCAAACAAGAAAAAAAAGCATCTAAAATATGATCAATTACAACGTTCAGCAGCTTAGTTTACATGGAGCTTTGACATGTCTTATATTCTTAACTTTAGATCTTTTTAGACAGACCGAGGTATGAAGTTCAAAGAATCAAATCCAGCACAAATTGACTAACCACAGCAAATACATTCCCCGATTTGGCAATGTTAACACCATCTAGTTGGGTACTAAATATAATGTTACTCTTCAAAAGCATCAAAGCTAACAATCAGAAAAGAATAGAATCATTCAATAGAATTTGTTCAGCTATGGTAGCATAATTCTCTTATTCATATATATTTACCAAGAAAATAAAAGGCAATCAATAAAAAATGATATCCATGCTTTATTGACATAACTGGGAACCATCAATCTACATGTCCTCGCAAATTGGAAGTAGCTGTCACAAATCATTGCAGTATCCTATAGTTGCTCAATAGAATATACATGAAATCTGAGCCAAGCCTACAAGCTCTAATAGCATCAACCAGTTATCTGTTCCTATTACCAAATAGATTGATGTCGTGAAGGAACAACAGGAATGCACAAGCAAGAACTTACAAGAAACTTGTCATCTCCAGCACACTTTGAACTTGAATCACAGAGTCAGAAGCATCAAACCTGTAAATATATAATGTCCATTTTTGTTGGTAAAACTTACCAAATGATGCACAAAATTTAAATCCCTTGAACAGCAAATGGGAGGGAGAGAAGGAAAGAGAGAGAAGTCTTTTTGTTCTACCTTCTCAAACAGATTTGCCAAAATTGGGAAAACAAGCATCAAAATAAACAGATGCAAAAGGATTAAACCTGTGAATTTTGGAGCCTAAAACATGGATTGCAATCATCTTTCAAGAGAAACCGAAGGGACTTTATCAATCATCCCAGGCACTGTCTGCAGCACCCTCCCTTTTCATGTTTGAAGCTGCAATCATGAACCTGTACTTGTCTTCAATGTTAATTGAAGGTCCTGTTATAGAGAGCTTGGACATAGCAACTTTTGCTCCTTTTCGTGCAGCTGCAGCTTCTTTCTCCTTCCTTCTAGCAATCTAAAAGTAAATAGCACCAAGCTTTACTGAACATGTAAGCGGTAACTAAAAGTGAAAAACCCATCTAGGTTGAAACTCTGTTAAGTGATTATCCTACTTTCTCTGTCACTTGGCATAAGGCAAAGTAGAAATGAAAACAGAGAGGAAATCCAGCAGGCAAAGGCACAGTGAAGGATTGGTTTATCTGAAAAATAATTATTATACAAAAAAATCTGTACCTTTCCAGTTGCAAATTCCACAGCATTTCCAGATTCAGCATCAACCATTGCTTTCTTTATTTGAGCCACAAGGAACTAGAATATGAAGTCATGCCAATAAACAAATTGAAGGGTCATATCCAAACATGGACGGAAGAATAGGGAATTTAATTACAAAAATGGAAAAAGGAGAAACAGAGCACCATATCACGATCTGAGTAAAATGAAGTAGCTTGGCCCAATGATCCAGCACGTCCAGTCCTTCCAATCCGGTGTACATAATCTTCCATGGTCTATAATTGAGGCAGCCACAACCAAGACTTTAGATTCTTCCCAAAGAATTTATAGGGATGAAACCAATAAGATGCCAAAGATCAGAAAGAAAGATTTCATGACCATAAGTAGAGATTTTGGACAAGCAGTGCCCAGAGGCAGATGTTCAACCTAGCTCACCAGAAGCAGAAATCTAAATCATGATACTTACACTCAAGACCATAAACAGCCAAATCATGGATTTCTAATTACACAGAGTTTTGAATTGATAAAATTACCATCTAAGTCATGTTAGTGGTTGCATATAAGAACAGGTTATCAATAAACGTTTCACATGCAGCCAAAATACCTTTGGAAGATCTAGATTAACAACATGAGAAACTCCTCTAACATCCAAACCACGAGATGCCACATCCGTGGCAACCTGCAAAGAAGATGCACAATCATCTCAACATTCAAAGAGTAATCTAATAATTCCAACTGAATGATCAAAATCAGACAATATCAACGTGCTCCAAAAATACAATTTTGCAGTGCCAATGTCAGCCTTTATAGAGGGCTATGTCAAGTAATAAAAATTAAGTTCTTTAAATAATAAAAAGAAAAATGGCATTTAAGGAGAGCCTGGAAGTTACTGAAACACCATCAGAATTATACACATAAAGGAAATCAATTGGATTCAATGTAATTGGTTTTGCATTCAGACATCACAATTATTATTGTCAATAAGCCTATTAACAAAAAAATACAACCTCATGAAACACAAGACTCTTATTCTAATATCATCAACTTAGCAGATCGATTAGAATCATTTGATAGTCCTTAATGGACTCCAATTAAATTGGTGAATTTCCCTATCAAAATATTATATTGAATGAAGGAGAGTTCTACAGATACCATGAGATATCAAGAGGCTCTTCAAACTTCACCAAAGAATGTACAACACGATGAATGAACATTTTCGAAAGAGATAACATTATGCAAAACCATAATGAAGGGGTGCCATATCAAATTACATATTAGCATTCAGATCAGTCATGTTGAAAATATATTTAGAGAAATTACAATGCACCGTCCCAATTTAAACGAGAATACCAAAATGTTAGTAGAGCCATTTCTAAAATCACGTAGAGAAGACTCCCTTTCACTCTGACAACGGCCACCATGAAGAGCAACTGCTTGTAAACCTTGTGCTACCAAAGCTTCAGCGACCTCATCACATCTTGTCTGCATGTATTCCGGTATTAAAGATTTTACAAGACTTGTCAGATGAAAAAATAATTATAAAATAAAAAACCACCAGGTGTTACGAACATGAGAAAAATTAACGCAACATCATTTTTCTCACAAATTTCTTTCCTATTATTCCTTGTCCCCTGGCACTAAACCAGGAATTTTAATAGTCACATGCAAATTAATTTTAGAACCTCTATTATTCTAATTTTGGTACAGGTCCCGCATATGAACTACTTCAAAATATTTACAGCTACACTATTAAGATAAGCTTAGAACAGAAGGCCATAAATTCAAGATTATAAACTCATGTTAGTTGGAATTGGTATACATAGCTAGGGAACTGTCAAGAAAATAAAGCTTGACCATCTGGAAACATATTAATGCATGTGTTTGATTCAGACTGGGAGCCAAACAAAATTGCATGGTGGAATGAATTCTTCCAGAAGAACAAAACACCAATGTCTACAAATGAACTTTTGCAACTTTAAAGCCCCAATTGATGGATATAGAACTCAAGGTACCTTCCTTTCCACAAACACAATAGTTAAAGGGAAGGGATGACCAGATCTTTCAGCCAGTGAAGACTCCTCCACAAGCAAAGTGAGAAGCCGGTCAACCTGCAAGAAATTCATGCAATTGGACATTAAAGTCCAACCAACAACTCTAGTAATAAAAGAATCAAATACATTGAAATGCAGGGAGGAAGAATAATATGAAGTATGCCATCAAAGATAATATGGGCCATTATTGAAGCTAGATACTAATACTGGGATCTTCTTACCAGCTTAAGCTTTTGAGATTAATGGTTTCTCAACATAGAATAAATCTAAATTCATCAAAAAGTCTGGCATTGAAACCCCACACTGTTTTCAATCAACCATAACAGGCCATCTTTGTGCTTTTATTTGTGCTCTTATTTGATTCCCATTGATTAAATTTGGCTTTGCATTTGAGGTGCTCTGTTTGAGCTTTTATACAAACTTAGTAGACCTGAACTGAACTATAATGCTCTGTTTTGAGCTTTTACACAAACTTAGTAGACCTGAACTATCAGCTCAAGTTTTTCCAAATAATGGCATATTAAAAGATGTTCCATTAGTCACTCAAATCATCTGTTTAGATGCCGGTTGATTAGTAACATCCTCATTGCTCCATGTTTATAAATTATGAAAATTAAATTGTCTAAATGTCAATTTAAACCACCATGGTAATGATAAATAAAAGTATGCATGGATAACATACCTTCTCATTATCAGAAACCTTCTCCAAAATCTGAACAACATTTGCTGTAGGGCTGCTTACTTTACCCACCTTAACTTGCACAGGGTCAGTGAGATAATCCTGACATTTGAAAAGAGAAGGTAGTGTAAATTATGTGAGAATCATTTATCATAAGTTAATAAAAACACATAAGAGACTATCATCCCAATAAAAATACTTATCGCTTTACAACGTGATATAGAGCCTGAAAATAGATCCCTAAAAGTTTTATTTATTAACACAGAATCTCTAAACTCTGTCAGTAGCAAAATTCTTTTGGCTTATTTGAGCAACTAAAATTTGAAAATCTCAAATTTTTTTAGAGAAGACAACCATATTCTAGATGGGACAAATACATACTAAAAAATATTAAATACACCAAAAAAGTGCATAAAGAAATAGGGATTGGAAAAGACGTTTGATCAAACTAACCAATCAACTCATTCAATGTGGTTCCAATAACAATAATTCGACATCACCAGACAATGCTTAAGTATTGTATTTAACTGACACTTCATAATCATACATTCATGATGGACAAATTAGTTTTAATAAAATTGCAGTTACTAATTTCTCCAAATTAGGATGAATTTCTTAAAACAAAGGTTGTTTAATCAAGCTTCATCTGAAGCTTTCCAAGTACAGAGTTGTCAAAATAATATTTCCAAGCCATATTAAAGAAAAAAAATATAAATTTGGGAGGACAACAGATTTATACCAACATTCATGTGCTTTTAGTCCATGGGAAAATGCCCCAAACATTATCTCAAGGAAATCCTTCAAAATCGACACAATCTAAAGTATAATCACCTGGTTCAAGTGATATTTGAATCAGACAGCAAGCTAGCCTTTATTTCATATCTTATTTTGCTCTTCTTTTCTTTCTTCTTTTGACACGTGAAATCCCTCAACCTTTCTATGCTTGCTGACTTTAAACTAGATAGCATAGCTAGACACAAGAACCTTGGTAGTTAGGAAACTTCTGGGATAAAATCCCAGGAAGGCAGCCCCAAGCAGTTTTGAAACCCTGACATCTTGGTTGAATCCAAGGATCTTAACCACTCAACCCTGCCTCTGGGGTTCTCTGATTTAAGTGAATCAAAATCAAACATTCAGACTATTGACACAGCTTAAATATACTCAAACTGTGGAGCCATAATGAGATGGATTTCTTAGAACATAGGTTGTATAATCAAGCTTCATCTGAAGGATTCTAAGTACAAAGTTGTTAAGAGAATATTCCTGAGTTGTATTGCATAAATCTAAACTCAGGAGAAGAGCAAATTTGTACCAATATTCACATGCTTTTAGTCCTATAGGACAAGGTCCAATCATTATCTCAAGGACAACCTTACAATTTGACACATCCTAAAGTACAATAACCTTGTTCAAGTGGTGTGAATCAGATAGCAAAACTGGCCTTCAATTCATAACTGAGTTGCTTCAATTTTTTTTACACAGGAATCCCTCATTTCCATGCTCTCCAAATTCTAAATTAGGGATCACTGTTAGACCCTACAACCTTGGAAGTCAAGAAACTTGTGGGATATTATCCCAAGTAGGTGGCGCAAAGGGGTTTTGAACCCTCGGCCTTGTCTAATTGTACTTTTTTCAAAGGGTTAGTCATCTAATGAAACTTAAATATCAGTTTACACCAGACCTGTGATACATATTAAGCACATGTTGATAACATTTCAAGGACTAGCAGTAGTCATTCCCTGCACCATAGCTTTTCCACATTTATTCCCAGATAATGCCACTTATTATGCTTGTAGGAAGAAAAAATAAGTTAACTGGAGACCTAACCTGTGCTAATTCTTCAATCTCCACAGGCATTGTTGCACTAAACAACAAAGTTTGATGCTTTTCTGGAAGGTTCCGCATCACCTAAAACAGTGTCAAATGGTGCAATATTACTAGATATAGAAATAAATGAAGAATACATAAGGATGGCATGGTATCACACTGTCACCATCAATGGTCACCCTTACCACTATATTATAGTTGTTTTAGACACAAAAACAACCATGAACAAGAACAAATGTAGATTTATCAAGCAATTTTACAAAACCAACAGAAGAACTTATGTCCACATCTCCCTTGCATGTTTAACATTTGATTATTCAATTTGAAAAATGTTTTTGGCTTCCGTTTCAATGCAAGCAAAATGGTCATAACCTGGGCCTCATCATTTTTTTCTGAACCACAACATAAGTTGCACCAAAAGGAAATAGGTAAACAACCACAACAAAAGCGAGCTAAGCAGGTTCATGAAATTCAGAAAAAAGAAGTTGACACAAATTACTAAAAGCATTATACTTAAAAAAGAAAGCTCTACACTTGTCACATTGTGTGTGTGAATCTAAATGTGTGCATTTTAAGAGCAACAAGAAGATAGGGAGACCAATACCTCCCTTATCTGTGGTTCAAACCCCATATCAAGCATTCTATCAGCTTCATCCAGAACAACAAACGAAACTCTAGAAAGAGTAGTATTTCCTTGCTGCAAATGATCAAGAAATCTTCCAGGAGTAGCAACGACTATATTGACTCCTCCTCGTAATTCAGACCTCTGACATAGCATTCAGCAACAAATAGGAGCATTAGCATAGATGAATATAAACTATATTCCATCGTCTAACAAAAGATCAAAGCTTGACACCTTTATTCCTGGCTTACAAAGGAATTAAAAAAAATAAAGAAAAAGAGGTTCAGCCAGGTACATGATTTTAGAAAAACCAAAGAAAAAGGCAACAGAGAGAAGCAACTTATCAGGAAAACAGCAAAATATAAACCGTCATACTTTATTCTATATGCCTATTGCAAGAGACATATAACAGCTTTAATAAATGGCTAAAGAAACAGTTCCATCGCAATTAAAACTAGAGAACTAGACTCTTTTCTGATACCCAGAAATTTATGATCCTTTCTTAAAACTCACCGAGTTCTAAACTCCAAACTATTTCTAGACTCTACAACCTTTGATAGTTAGGAAACTTGTGGGACTCAATATCCCAAGATGGTGGCCACATGCATTCAAGCCTATGACCTCTAACCACTCAATTCAACCCTTGGGGTTGAGAATTTAACCAATCATTAGCATAGAAAACAAATTATAATGCCAAATTTAGTCACCTGTTCAGCAATGTTTGTTCCACCCACCACTATTGCAGTTTTGAAGGAATCAAGAGATTGACAAAAAGCTTTAACCTGCAAAGATATCATAACATAATAACATAAAGAGAGGATTACTGGCAACACCAATATGAGAAGATGCAAGTCATAACATACAGAAATACAATGTATGAGCTGAATATCAAGGATCTTATCAGCAGCATAAATAGCTCTTAGAAGGAACATGCAGAGAATAAAATTAAAGAAAGTGTGGAAATGTGTGCTCAAAATTAAGAAGCAAGTCAAAAAGTAACAATAATTAAAGAAACTTGAAAGTTACCAACCAGCTATTTACAAAGCCAGCACATAAACTTAAAACATTGGTACAGTCACGAATTCTGTAGTTGATTCCTACCTCTTTTTCTATTTGTTGGGCAAGCTCTCTGGTAGGAGCTAACACCAATGCCAAAGGTCCATCACCACGCCCAACAGGAGTTTGGGCCAAACAGTGCTGCATATTGACATTAGAAAATGCATACATGAAAACAAAATGACCACCAATTGTGGGACATATCTTGAAGCTATTAACACAAAATAAGACCCTAAAATAAAAAATAAAAATAAACACACACAAGCACACGTGCACACACACACACACACACATGCATGCACGCACAAAACTAATAAAATTTGTGTCTTACAACCTGTATCATAGGAATGGTAAATGCAGCAGTTTTGCCACTACCGGTTTCAGCGCAACCCAACAGATCCCTTCCGCTGAGAGCTACAGGCATAGCCTGAGCCTGAATAGAGGTTGGCCTCATATATTCATGAAATTCAATATCCTTCATGATACTTGAGTGCAAACACTAGACATATGAGAAAATTCAAAATTTTCGTAAGCTCGTGCGGAATGTTACAGACTAAACAAGAATATAATCCCACTGAAAAAGTTCCAAGAATATACCATGTCAGCAAAAGATTCGATGGGTGCAGGAGCAGGAACAGAGCCCGAAGCAACAGTAACATCAACATTAAGCCGCGAACGAACCTCTTCAATCTGTGTAAAATGCACCTCATCAAATGCAGCTTCACAATATCGGGTAGCATTTGTTTGTGAAAATGCAATTGGCAATTAATCATTGCTGATCCAAAAAATAACAGCAAGTAGAGGCAAGTTCATGATGAACATTAACTTCTTTTGCTTCTGAGATTTTATTAAAGCATTAAGCTCAGAAAATACTCTCATGGCATTTTACAATTTTCAAAATTCATTTCCTATATAATAAATTAATAATAACCATATTTTATTCAACAAAACTTCTTTTTCCTGCGACAATCAGATTTTTCCTTTCAAAAAATATAACTATATCACAGTAGCAGTGGTATGATATGCAAAATAAACAACTAAAGAATACTTGAATTGAGCAAGGAAGTAGGAAATGGAGCTAAAAATTTGCAGAAGAACATATAAACCTAGAATACCAAATGAACCCTTATACCCCCAGAACGTGCAAATCAGTTACCTGCTCAGGTTTCAAGCGGAGAACGCGGTCGGATGGTTTCCAACTATTAAAAACAGGTTCTGGTGCGGGCTGAGCAGCGGAGGTCCGACGACAAGCATTGGAGAAAGTGCCACCAAGAGAATTTGAAGAGAAGGAAAGGTTTGCGAGGTCAATGTCTAGGGTTACCACAGAGGAGGAGGAGGAGGAGGGGGAAGAGACTTTGCAAGCTGAGTTGAAACTCGATGAGGTTCTCAGATGCGGTGGCACATACGACATCGTTTTTCTCTTTCTTCCTTGTCAGTTAAAGAGCGCTAGAGAATGACTTGGGTCTACGAGAGGGAGGAAGAAAGCATTAGTGCAGTAAATGATAACGTCACATAGACTCGTCGATGCTCTGATCAGTGAGGGATTTTTTAGTCTTTTCGCAAACTCAACTCATTGTACACTAAATCAAACCATGAACAACCTTCGTGTCTTTTGACAATTTTCTTAAATAATTAACTGCTAAATACCCGTCTAGTCATTCTTTTTAAAAATAAAATAAAATAAAATATATATAAATTTAAATAAAAAATAATTTAATATATTATATCAAATATATGTTATATTTGAGTTTGAATATTTATTTAAAATTAATTTTTTTATAATTTTAATGAAAAATTTTAAATATTATTATTTCATTAATTGAATAATTTATTGGATAGAATTGTATTAAAATAATAATAGCAGATAATTTATTTAAAAAATATTTTATTATTATTTGACTTAATATTACGTATGATAGAAAAAAAAATTATTTTCTGATAGTATAATTATATATATGATAATATTATATCATACATATATTTATTTATGATAATTATTAACTTATTCGATAATTTTAAAATAAATATTTACACATTATAATTTTATTCGATTATTATATAAATAAATTAAATTAAACAAAACATTCTAAACACGTTAGTTAATTCTTTTTGTATAATTTAATAAATAAAAAAAATATTATTTTCAATAAATTATTTGTTGAACCAAATATGAAAATATTTTATATAAGAGTTTCATTTACACAAATTTAATAATAAATTTTAGCATTATATGTTATATTTGAGTTTGAATGTTTATTTAAAA
This sequence comes from Xylocarpus granatum, assembly GCA_019650275.1. NCBI lineage: Eukaryota > Viridiplantae > Streptophyta > Magnoliopsida > Sapindales > Meliaceae > Xylocarpus > Xylocarpus granatum. The sequence continues at coordinate 195,380 of BNST01000466.1, read as the reverse complement.
TTAATTTTTTTTATAATTTTAATGAAAAATTTTAAATATTATTATTTCATTAATTGAATAATTTATTGAATATGAATTGATATTTATTTTATCTTCAAAAAATATTTTTTAATTTTTAAAATTAAATCGATTACCAGGCTCCTTAGTTCCTTAGTTTGATTTTAGTTCCATAAACTTTGGAATTGTAACCTACCCTAAAAAATTGATTTTGATTTGAAACCTTTTTTATTTGTTCAGTTTGATTCTTAGCAAATCCAATTAGTACCTACCCTTGGTTATAGACAATGTGTTTGATAAGTTAAAATGCATCCAAATATTTACTTAGTAGCATAATTATGAAACTAAAATATTTATATTTTTACATTTGCAATATATATTAAATTTTAAATTAATTTTAATGGTTAATTTTTGAATTCTACATGTTTTGGAGTTAGTGTAGTGGTAGAAAATTCAAGAGTCTTAAACTACATAGGATTGATAGCTGGGCTGCCAGTGGGCACTTTTTAACCGTTATATATTTTAGTACAATAAATTATGTTATAATTGAAATTCATGTGATTGCATCTATTCACCGGTATTAATAATTTTATAGAAAATTATATTTTAGATGTTGATGTTATATATTTAATGTATAAATTGTTTGTAAATATAAATATGGTTATAAAATTCTAACAAGGGTAAAAAGTCACAAAATATGATTATGACTATTTGGATAAGAATACGAGGCTATTAAATATGTTTTTAATATGATAAGATCGACTACCCAAATGAGGATATGAGGTCATCAGGTGTGGTTTTATTCTTTTGCTTGAGCCACAAATTTTTGCTAAACATAATATGTTCTTTTGGGTATGTTTGATGTGAATTGATTAATTGTACTGTAAAATATATTTATTAGATAATTAATACTTAATTCATCGTGAGTTTAAGTAATTGCATAATTATTTATAAAAAAATATTTTATTAATTAAATTCACTCATTAAATTATAAGCTTATTCTTTTTAATATTTTTTTCAAATCATGCAAGATTCGTGCGCTGTACAATTTAACATTTGAGTTTAGGATTACTAATCGCATACTACATGAGTCATCCTATGAGCACATCATGTTTATATTTACATATGAAACAAATGCATGTGTGTATATAATTATGTATATATGTTATGGTGAGGCCTAAACCCCAATGTATGGTAATGATGAAGACTTGAGACTGCTTATATTGTTGTTTAAAATTTATTGTGTGAGAATTATAAAAAAATATAAAAGTAGAAAAAAAAACTTACTTCTTATTTTCCCCTCGAGCTTTAAGGAGGTATCAAAAAGTATATTTAATTATGTAAATGTAATATCCTCAAATTTAGGTATTAATTTTCTAAGTAAAGAAAATATAAATATTATGAGAAAATCGTGAACTCACACAATGCAAATGTAAGACCCGTATAATGTGAGTTTGACAGAATGTGCATTGACTAAAAGGCGAACACTCCCATAGTGTGAGTGAATGGCTCGCACATAACGAATGGGACAGAATATGAAAATGTTGTACTCACACGATACAAGTATAGTTCACAAGCACTAAGTGAGACAACTCACACATTACGAGTAAATACTCGCATGGTGTGAATGAAATAGAATATAGCAATAAAGAACATCATTATTTCAAAAAAATTTCGATGGATAAAGCTAGATGCTAATAATATAAGTTGATATAATAGAGATTATTAGAAGAAAAGATAAACCCTAAAAATATAAATTCTGTCATTTTACAAAAAAAAAGAAGATAATTTTGCCAAAAAAGGCAAAATTATTAAATCGCCAAGGGTTTGAAGAACTCTGCTAAAATTTGAGCATTTTAAAGCCTTAGAAATATTATAAATAGGATATAAGAAAAAGTAGAATTGAATTTAGACGTTGATTTCTTTGGAAAAGTTGAAAAAAGACTAAAATGATCAATTTTATTCAATAGGAAAAAATAGTTATTTTATAAAAAAAAACAACGAGCAAAGTGGAGAATTAAATAAAATTAAAAAAAGCTTGAATTTGTTGGAAAATACGATGTTATTATGGTAAATTCAAAAGGACACACTAAGGATTCACTAAAATGTAAAGGGCAAAATGAAAATTTTACCTATTAGTATATAAATGTTAAATGCTAAAAATTTCTACAATTTTCTTCTTCTTCACTATGTGAATTCACTATGAAATAACCATAAATTTATTATGAACTTTTCAAGTTTATCAAACTATTTGACAATGTAACAACTATAGTTAACATTTATTAATGTACCATAACTCTTAATCCATTATGAAGTTATACTTCATCAATTCCATTCTAATTGTACATAAGGTGTGGATAAAGTTCTTTCATCTTCTAGATCCAATTGATTAAGGGTCCATGGTACATCAAAACTCTTTACTAATATAAACATGAACCATCGAATCCACAAGTGTTGATCTCCTCACTATAAACTCCTTCGTATAATATTTAATTACTCTAATTAGAGATTTATTTTTTCAGCCATTTATCGATATTTGCTTAGTAACTCGAATCTAAATCGAATTAGTAGAAACTCTGATCCTATATGTTGAACTAACGAATCATGTCTTGCCATTACACGTTTCCAAATATAAACATATAACCGAGTTAGTTTTATAGTATAAGATATGACTAATCTCATGCTTATACACCATATGAACCATATGCATCTATACTAGATTTGACAATGATATCTCAAGTCAACAAACAATGTATACTAGTACAATTACACGATAAATTATTGACTATATACAATACTACATGATTTATCATTATATGTTCATGTTTGAAAAAAATTCTTTAACTATTTAATCTATACTAATGTCCTAATAATGCGCCCATCATATTACCTACACTAATATCATCTTATAATATTTATCGACAATATTCAACATGTTTATTATAAAATATTGCTGCCCAATTGATATCACCTCCGTAGGGAACAATTTTAATAATATCCTTTAACCATTGAATGAATTATTTAAATAATTAACAAATATACTTTATTTATATGTATGACTAAATAAAATAAATAGTCTATATTTGTGAATAAAGAGCTCTTTCTTTTATTAATACATAATTTATATATAAGACAAATATTATTGTAATTGATAATACAAACTTTAACAGTTTGATGTGAATTAATTAATTATACTACGAAATATGTTTAACATGTGATTGATACTTAATTTATGCATAAATTTACATAATAGCATAATTTTTATGAAAAAATATTTTATGACGAACTTAATCTACCCATTAAACCATAAGCCTATGTTTTTCTAATTTAACTATTTTTTTTCCTCAAATTATGCAAAATTTGTGCAGTGTACTATTTGACCCTTAACATTGAGATCACTAAATGTATATTGTATCAGTTATCCTCTAAGCATATCATGTTTATATGTATACACGAAGTAAATGCATATGTACATATATAAATGATATAAATTTGTTGCAGAGAGGCATAAGACCTTAATGTGTGATAATGATGGAGGCTTGAGGCCACTTATGTCATTTTTATTTATAAAATATTATTATTTAAGAATTATGAATATATATATACACACACATATACACGCGCGCAAGAAAGCAACGGAGGCTATTTTTCTTTTGTAGGATCGACCTCAAACTCCAAGCACAAGTTAAGATAAGTCTTATCACATATTATCAATGAGTTGTTGTTTTGCCAATGACCTATTGCATTGTGACCAATTTACTATATGATTCATGATTTTTTGCATTTTATAATTTTTTTTTAAAATTGAAAGTTAGATCACCTTAAAATATCTAAACAAGAGAAATGACTTACCTTAAAATATCTAAACAAAAAAATGACTTACTATATTGTATTGTCAATGACTTAATATTTATTGGAACCCATACCCAATGTCCTAATAAGTAATTGATAATATTAAAAAGTAGATGTTAGAAATTTTATTTTTTTAAAAAATAGTTAATAGTTCTAACACAATATTTTTTACAATTGATATTCTATATTTACAACGAAATGGGAGTTCATAAAAATTATACTTGAAAATCTACTTGCATGTGCACAACCAACCTTACATTATTTAGATAATCACACACACACACACATATATATTTGGTGAAAAAATGATATAATTTCTATGCCCATCTTCTCTATCAATCATCACCAAGAGAATTTGTTCAAATCTACTACCTAATTAGACGTATATTTAATTGAGATTAATAATAGAAATAAAATTTCCAAGGAGACAATAGCGTTGATTAGTAAGTGAGAGCCAAGGAGCAGTGCCGGCGATTAATATAATTTATTTTTATTATCTTTAATTGTATTATAATCATATATTAATATTGAATAACCAACTTCAAAATTCAAATAATTTGATTAAATCAATTATATTTTAAATAAACTAAAAAAATTAATGTATTATCTTTACATATAAATAATCGGGCACGAGAGTTACATAAAGTAAATAATAAACTTCTTACTCATATTGATACATATTGACGGTAAATTTTTACGGGCTAATTTAATTAACTTTATAATCTCAACCGTTTGGTCTCCTCCTCAAAAAATTTCCAAGTCTTATAGGTGACGACTGTATATACGATGGATGAACTGTGTGTATGCAAAATTGATTCCAACTAACGGTTTTTCTTTAAATCGTTACACTCAATTTCAAGGTGGTTGATGTCTGTACGGCACTCAAATTGAATGTTTATACTTAAAATGAAATAAAAACAACTACACGTGGAGTAGAATAGAAGTAGGTTTATGCTTACAACATCATACATCATCTGATGCGGTGTCACATAAAATTAATTATCAAATTATAATAATTATTATTATTTAATTTAATTTGCTAATTAAGTATGCTGGTACGACTAACAATATTTATACCAAATCAATACCCATTAATTAAATATTATATTCTTTTTATTATTAAATTAATAAATATCAATCATTTTTATTTTAAAATAAAATTTTTTTATATTATTATTACTATTATTATTGTTATTATAAAAATTAGCAATCCACCCCTATTATTAATTAATAATAATAATAATCAATGTAAGGTGAAAAGGAAAGGCCAACTGGTAGATAGCATGTGAGAGATCCAAATAAAATTGCTCAACGGTGCAACTCGGTCAGCAGATTTACTCCTTCGTCAACGTCAAATCTAACGGGAGTTTTGTCAGCATTAACGGTGACTTTCACTTATTATTTTAATTTTATTTAATATTAATTAGCCGTCGTAAGTAAGGTAATTGTAGAACAAGTCCAAGTCTAATGAGGTTACGTTGCCCTCAATTCACTGCGGTTAGAGTTGGAGAAGGAAGGGTATGCAATTGAAATCAGCCTCAAATGTATGAAGCATTGGCGCAATTGTTAATCAAGCTTTTGAGATGGAGGGGACCATGACATAAGCACTATTTCACATCTTTCACAAGCGGCGCTGCAACGCCACCAACTTTTATTGAAGTCTTTTGCAAGTTATAATAATAATATTTTCAATACTCTTTAGATTAATACACTATTAAGGATCATGATTGAATGAGATATATGTTTAAATTAAATTAATTATATAATTAAATTGTTAATCTCTTATTTTTACACTTTTTTTCATTTAAATATTATAATAGAATAATTTATTTTTTAATAAAATTGAATAATATGTTTAACATTATATTAAAGAATATCAAAATACATTTACATTTTTTTATTTTAAGTATAACATAACACATGCATGTAATATATTTTTTGATCTCTTCTATAGTGGTAAGTACAGATGACAATTTTACATGCAAATTCACCAACTCATTAGTAGTCGAGTCTAATGTAACAAATGTCATATGTCTCTTAGTAGATTTAGCATGAGTTTTAAAAAAAATAAAAATTTTGTTTCATATTACTTTTTAAATAATATTTTTGAATTTCTTTTCAAAAAATAAAATGCTCTTATGTTTTAAATTCAAATGTATGTATGTATGTATGCATACACGCACGCACGCATGTAGTAATTAATGCATGTATGAGTTTTAAATGATTAAATTTTTAATTGCGAAATTTTTATATAGAAATTATGTACTGAATTAAGTGATCACAACGTTAAAAAAATTCAATTCTAGTTGAAAAAAATAAAAACTCGCTACAAACTCGTAAAAATCCACTACAGATTTAATATTAAAATTTTATAGTGAATGCAAATGTGAGTTTGGACCTAATCCATTGCCACCCCTAGTGACAAGTACATAAAGGATTAAATAATTGGTATATATATAATTCATGAGATCATCTTTATAAATTTATAAAAAAGATTAAAAAATAATAATCATCAAAATATTTAAGAATATCAAAAATATTAAGTTATATAATTCATCATCGTATATAAGACAATTCATAATGAATAAATAAATAAATAAATAAATATAATCATTAAAATAATGTCAATATAAAATTATATAAATGCACAAAAAATTTAGTAATTAAATTTTAATTAAAAATCTTCATGAATGAATTTGAAAAAAGAAATTAAAAAATGTCTATGAAAAAAGTGAGAAATTTTATGCAAATGATGATGTAAATAAAATAATTAAGGAATTTTTTAGGAAGGCATTTAATACAAATTTTCAGATTCTTTAATCAAAAATTTAAAAAAAATTTCTAAAAATAAAATGTCTAAAAAGTCTCTTTAATTTTTTTTAAAAAATATACATATTAACAATTTACCAAAAAAAGCTCAAAGCCCCCAACTCTATGCAAGAAAAGTATAAATAACAAGTACATATCATATTAATTAATTATAATTATAATATTGACCAAAATTAAGAAATATATTTAAATAAAAAAATATTAATAAATAATGTTATTATAATTATTATAAATAAAATATTTTTGTATTTTAAATTTTTTTGAATATAATTCTTTTTTTGTTATAAAAAATTAACAATAAATTAAATTATTTCTAAAAATAAAAATAAAAAGTAATTAAAATTTATTTTTTATAATTATTTATTATTTATAAAATTGCTAATTTAATTCTTGTGTTTTTTTTTCTTTAATTTTAACTTTCAAAAGTCGACGGGAACCTTTTAGAACTCTACCAAATTCTTCGGCAATATTTTCTCAACAGCCACCTTGCCTTCCTTACCTACTCCCTCCCAGGTTATCACGGTTATCTTCTGTTGCCGTTAAATCTAACGGTCATCCGTATGAAGTGTATCCTCACCGACTCCTCTCCACAACACATGACCACATCGATTCACCTACCGCGTTACCGTCAAACTCCCCACCCAACCCCCACTCATTTTTACTTTATAAATTTCTACTTGTTCTTCTTCCTCAGCCAGTTCAGGAGCTAACCTTCTTTCTCAACTTATTACACTTCATTTCCATCGATATCACTGTAAACAAACAGCCATGGATCTCCTCCTTATGGAGAAGGCCCTCTTAGCTCTCTTCTTCGCCGTCATTCTCGCCATTACAATCTCCAAACTTCGCGGCAAGCGTTTCAAGCTTCCTCCCGGTCCGTTGCCCGTCCCTGTTTTCGGCAACTGGCTTCAAGTCGGCGATGACTTGAACCACCGTAACCTAACAGATTTAGCTAAGAAATTCGGCGATATCTTGCTTCTTCGTATGGGACAGCGTAATCTTGTCGTCGTTTCGTCGCCTGACCTCGCCAAAGAGGTTCTACATACCCAGGGAGTTGAGTTTGGATCAAGAACACGAAACGTCGTGTTCGATATATTCACCGGTAAAGGTCAGGATATGGTGTTTACGGTGTACGGTGAGCATTGGCGGAAGATGCGGAGGATCATGACCGTTCCTTTCTTCACAAACAAAGTTGTTCAGCAATACAGATTTGGATGGGAAGATGAAGCGGCGAAAGTTGTAGAGGACGTGAAGAAAAATCCCGAGGCCGCAACCAACGGGATTGTTTTGCGAAAGCGGTTGCAACTTATGATGTACAACAACATGTACAGGATTATGTTTGATACAAGATTTGAAAGTGAAGATGATCCTCTGTTTAACAGGCTGAAGGTTTTGAATGGAGAAAGAAGTAGATTGGCTCAGAGCTTCGATTATAATTATGGGGATTTCATTCCAATTTTGAGGCCATTTCTGAGAGGTTACTTGAAGATCTGTAAGGAAGTAAAAGAGAGGAGGCTGCAGCTCTTCAAAGATTACTTTGTTGAGGAAAGGAAGTAAGTTATTCTCTTATGATAAAATTAATTTAATTTAACTCCCTTCCCTGAATTTATTTCGGACCCTTTGTTACCGAGTTTTAAAAGTGCACCACGGTGGGAATTCCTGCTTCTGTCTAATTCTGAATAGTTAACAAATTGTCTGGCTTCAAGTGTAAGTGTGTGTGTGTGTTTGTTTCTAAGGAAACAAATTTCTGTGGCCGAACAACACAATTTTATAAGAATACCACTAATTCACTGAAATAATGTTGACAGGAAACTTGCAAGCACCAAGAGCATGAACAACGAAGGGTTGAAATGTGCCATTGATCATATCTTGGACGCTCAGCAGAAGGGAGAGATTAACGAGGATAACGTGCTTTACATCGTTGAGAACATCAACGTTGCCGGTAAGCTAGTTACTTAACTCAGTAATTACTCGCACTAAAATTAATGTAATCTGCTTTTACCCGTTTATCCTCGTATATGCTGTCAAGACGTTTTCGTCTTTGAAATTAGATCTCGCGAATTCTATTACGCAGCGTTGTAAAATTTAGTAGCCGCAGATCAAGTTGGTGGTGGTCATTGTCAGTGATATTCATAATGTTAGAAGTTGCCTAGGCAAGTGACGTAAATCTAAGTCTCCACGTGTGCACAATAATTTATACAAATTTTCAATGACATTCATTTTTTTGTTTCGAAGTTAAGAAAGTTGAGACATGTCTCTTTTAAAATTAGGTAAGTTGGTGAACTAAATATGATGTCTTAGTAGTTGAATATCCTGTTAGTCTGTCTTCTATTTCATTTGAGCAAATAAATTAAGCTTTTGGGTACAGAGATGTCTCTACATCTGCCATATTGTCTTGTTCTCCTATACCTAATTGTATCTATCTGACAGCTAGAACAATTAATATGATTAACAGCCATTGAGACAACATTGTGGTCAATCGAGTGGGGAATTGCAGAGCTTGTGAACCATCCTGAAATCCAGAAGAAGCTCCGGGATGAGATTGACACTATTCTTGGCCCTGGTGTTCAAATCACTGAGCCTGACACCCACAAGCTCCCTTATCTTCAGGCTGTGATTAAGGAAACTCTCCGGCTCAGAATGGCAATTCCTCTTCTCGTGCCTCACATGAACCTCCACGACGCCAAGCTTGGTGGCTATGACATTCCCGCTGAGAGCAAAATCCTGGTGAATGCATGGTGGCTTGCCAACAACCCTGCTCACTGGAAAGACCCTGAACGATTCAGGCCTGAGAGGTTCTTCGAGGAAGAGTCTAAGGTTGAGGCCAACGGAAACGACTTCCGTTACCTTCCTTTTGGTGTTGGCAGAAGAAGCTGCCCTGGAATTATCCTTGCTTTGCCAATTCTTGGTATTACTATTGGGCGTTTGGTGCAGAATTTTGAGCTCTTGTCTCCGTCTGGACAGTCTAAGCTTGATACCACCGAGAAAGGTGGACAATTCAGTTTGCACATTTTGAAGCACTCTACCATTGTGGCCAAGCCAAGATCGTTCTAGCTTCCCAGATCATTTTGTTGTACTATGGTGAATGGTTTTTGCACGTGGGATTAAGATGAAATTTGTCTTTTCAGGGGTTTTCTCTGTGTAAATTGCCGAACTTCAATATCCAAATCTTGATTTGAGGTTTGGAATAAGTCAATGCTCTGTTTCTTAGTGAATTTTAATTATCAATTTATAGAGTCCACGAGCTTGCAAGCTACGCCGCGCGATTTAAGTAGAGCAGAGGTTCATAAAATCTATGAACTTTCCAGACTGGAATGTCGGCTCATGTTAGTGATTCCGCAACCATTGCTAATGTTATACCCAAAATTTCTAACTGATGGTCATAATCTTAGAACACAGGCGACCGAACTGTAAAGTTAGGCGGAAAGTAGCAATCAGATAAAAAGAAGATATCTCAATGAGTAGATCTTCTAACATAGGAAACAATGGCTACACCAATTAAGGAGGTACCATAAAGATGAATTATGCGTAGACATTAACTGCAAGAAAACCGATGGAAAAGGCAAATACCTCCCAAAAGTCGAGGTCTATAATTTTCCGACAAAAGTCTTACAATTAAGGGTCTGAGACGTTCACAAAATGTTGAAAGACCGTGAAACCCACCATATACCTGTAAACGAGACTGTTGTACATGAAGTACCAAGACATTCGTGAATAGGAAAAAAAAATTAAAAACGACCAATCATTTTGCCACGAGAGTAAGAATCATCGTAACAGTCAGAGATCTACACAGTTTCGTGCATAAAAATGCAAACGAGACATGCTTTTAAGAAGACATGAATGTGACATGCTAGTAATTAATTAACGTTTGCAAAAAAATTCAAATAAACAACAACGACTAAATCATGAGAAACAATGTAAATAATTTATATAAATAATAGATTTATTATGGTATAAAATATTTTAAATATTAAAAATTAGAATATTTTCATATAATTATTAAGGAATATTATTGCAATTTCTCTAAAGATTTATGGTAATTTTACTTTACGATAAATTTTGTTGAAAAAATACACTTATCTATTTTTATATTATTTTAACCATAAATAGACTAACTCAAAGACAATTTATTTTTTTTCTGTAATTGTTTATTTTTTATAATTAAAATCTTAGTTTAATGATTTTTTGTTTTATTTTTTTTATCTATATTCTAAATTTTTTAATAATATAAAATTTTAATAAATTTAAAATAAATATCTAGTTTATTTGTCATATTATTTAAAAAATTTATATTAAATTTTTAATTTTTACAACACAATTATTATGGCACAAAAAATGCTCCAAGTAATAAAAATTAGCATATTTTAATGTAGTTATTATTAATTAATTAATTAACACAATTGAATATTTATATAATTAAATAATTTTTAATGTAAATTATAAATTTTATATAAAAAGAGTAAGTAATTTCAAATTAATACGTTAGAAAATTAACATGTACGTGTATATACATATATATGATTATATTTTTTTAATAAAAGATTATTTTAATTGTTTATATTTTAATTAGTTAACTTATAATCAAAGCAATATAGAGAGGAGTCAACTATAATCAAATTGTCATGTCCCAAATCAAGGCTAGTAATCATTATGTTAAAAAAGTTAAAATTCAAATAACACATCAAAATTCAATAGTCTTTTATTAGAAAGTTAAAAAGTTAAAAATATACTTGGATTTTAAAATATATTTAGAAATATTAATAATAAAAATAAATTTAATAAAACCATATAGGACTATGCAAATTCTTGCTTTACGATAAAAATGGTGTATGATCATTTTACTCTACTTTTCAAGATGAGTTTATTAGTATGCTCAATTTTGAGGTTGAGGTTGGCCAAAAAGTTGAGTTAAAGAATTTTTACAATTTTAAACGAGATTTACTAGCTTGTTGAAAGTCAAATTAAGATGAAGTTTATGGTAGTAGAACTATAATGTCAAAGAGAGTGTATTGTTATGGGACATTAAGTGCTGCTGAACCTGCGCGGTGCTTAATTAGTATCAAACTTGAGCTACTGTACTAAGCAAGCCTTAATTGTTATGCAGAAAATCACTTTAACCAAGCTAAGTATTTCAAAGACTAGAGAAAATAAGAGACTAAAATATTGCAAGAGAAGCTTGAAAAAGAATACTTTATATTGAAGGAAAAAATTATAAGACTATAATACTTTATAACTCTTTTGAATTATTTGTCTTTACAACTTTTAGTGGATGATTTGGACAAACGAAGTGAGTCTTATTTATAGTTAAGGATGAGGGAAATGAATGGCTAAGATTTAACCTACAAAGGCTTTTTTAGATGGCCAAGATTAGTTGTATAATTTTTATGCAAATGGAAGGGGAAATTCAAATTTAAATATTCCTTCAAAATGCAAGATATTTTAATGTTTTGAGCCTTCTAGAAGTTGGGTCAAGTTTGAAAAATTTAAGCCATCTTTTGGGCCATTTTATACTGTTGTCGTAATGTTCAGGCCATATTCCGTGACAATGTGGTTTAAAAATAGTGTCGATTGAAGGGGGCTCATTAGAATAGTGACCAAAATAGAGAGTAGAGAAAAAGGTGGGATAGTTTTGAAATTTTTGAAAATGATAGAAAATTCATAGGAAAACTTTTTGGAAATTATATAATGACCCACAAACTTTTTTAAAATTTTACCTAAACTAAAAATATTCATAAATTACAAAATTTTATATAAATTTTCTTGTAATTTTAATTCTCCTAAAAATTGATAAATATCAATAAATTTTGTAATATTCACATGTTTATTTGATTTTTTAAGGCGTTATATAAATTAAATAATATAGAAGAGAGATAAGTATGTCTTTTTAGAAAATTGAATATAAAGTAAAATTTTTACAATTCTTAGAAAAAGTATCTAATAAGTCCTTCTTTTATTAATTATCACCATTTGAATAGTGAATAATAAGAATATACTTTTTTAACAATTCGTTAATCTTATATAGAATAATAAATAATTTTAGATTAATTTATTAGTAATTAATACAGGCAGGCACACATACAAGAAAACCTCTTTATAATCATAATGTTGAAACTAAACTAATTCCATTACTATTATAATGTTATAATTTAATAAAGACACATTACAACAATTATTATTCTTATATAATTATCATTTGTACAAGTGACACAGAGATAAAGTATACTAGTTAATGAAAGTAATATAAAAATCATTGTCTTAGTTAAACAAAAAGAAGGGGGAAACATAATCTTGAGAATGATAGTCCAAAAATACAAATTATTTCATTGCAAAGGACTTGTTAACATGTTTGAGAGGTAAAAAAATTATTTTAGTATATACATATTCAAATAAATGATAATAACTATAAAAAAAATAAATTCTTAAATAATTTTAAAAACATATTATATTTCATTTTCTTTAGCATAACAATATATATATTATAATATATAAATAATTATTATCATGTAAAGGTGTGTTTTTTTAGTTTAATTCTCATTTATGAGAACATAATTATTATTCTATATATAAAAAATCTTATACACCCCATTTACACACTCGCACACACACAGATTAATTAACACATTATATTCAATTGCTTATGGTTGATCAGGTTTGATGTCAGTGCTGCTTTGGGGACTGCTTCACTAAATAGACCCACTGGGAGGATTAATTGTTGAGACGTCTGCTTGACTCAATCCACCCACATTTTTTATTTATTTTCTTTAAATCCTAGCATCATACTGATGTAACATAATTAAAATTATGCCTACTGTTAATATCATATAAACTGGGTTCAAAGGCACATCCAAGATGTAAATAACTTAACAAAACCAAATAAATCGATTAATATGTAGTTGGAAATAAAGACGAGGAAGAAAACTGAATGTAGGTCATAAACCAGGCCCCCAAATCAGAGCCCTCGAAGAAGAAGGCAATCATCAGGGGCAGACATGCAGATCCTTTTAATTTCTGTGCACATAACCATGCTACCTTCATCTCTTTTTATTCCAGAGCATCGGCTTATTGTGCACAGATTTCAGTTTAACCATCAACAGTAGAAAAAAACATAACAAGAGAAGACTTAAAAGACAGATCAAGAATCTCAATCTCGATAACACAACTACAGGAGAGAATTAGATGAACGACTGCTTCAATCTCATGAACAGAAGCAAGAATGAATTGTAAAGATGGTGGAACGGCAAAAGAGCATGTTGGCCCTTATATAAGGGCCGGCGAAGAGACCCGTTTTAGGGTAAATCTTTCGTGGGTGAAAAGACCAAAAGACCAAACTTAGTTCTACTAATAACAAAATGACCCAAAATGGATTGCCTTGCCTTTGTTTTGGTTCATAGACTGCTGGTCCAAATCCAAGAACTTAATTTTGGGCCCGATAAGCCCAATAAGTTATGCAAGAAGTGAGCTCATGTTAACCTCATCCAAGAACTTAATTGTGAACATCTCTATACTTGTCGTGCAAGAATTTGAGTTTGGTGAGTAATCACACACGTTCCCAATAAATGCTCCTCATTAAAACAGACTATTTGTACTGAATTACCAGTTTATGTTCAATAACCGTTTCCCAATTTCTAAGAGCAAATTGCCAGAGTCTGAACAAGTATTAGCATGGACACAATGTTGTGAACTAACATAATCTCCCGTGCCTTTGTTAGAAGCTCAAATGCGACTAAAGTTAAGGGTGGATTATTGTTGTTATATTCCAGCCCAATCTTCTGTTTACAGCCCCAATTCAAAGAAAATAAATAAATCCATTTCTCATGTCATGCTTCTAGCCCATGTATACATGAGTATAAGCATGAGTAGATGAGCTTAGGCTTGTGAATTTGGGAGAAGAATTGGGAAGAGAGGAGGAAAAAAAAAGAGAGATTGGAAAAGGAAAGTAGTAATGAATTTAGAAATAAGGGAATAGATTTTAAGGTAATATTCTCATTTTCTACTTTATTTAAAAAAAAATAAAAATTATATTTAATGTTAGAAAGTGATAAAATATTAAATTTTGTTTTAATAGATTAAGAGTTAGAAATTCAATTATTTTAAATTCTTGAACATATAATCAACATTTTTTTTGGATGAAAATAGATAAAATTTTGGTTGGTGGTGTAAATGAAAAAAGTGCAGAAGTTTGTTTTGTTTTATAAATTAGGAGGATTTATTTACAAATAGTTAGAAATTTTAAATCATAACAAAATTTTTTATAATTTAGTGTAAGATTTTAAAATATAAAATTATAAATATTTTTAAGATACTTTTGTAATTATTCATATTTTAAGATTTATTTTTGTAATTTTATTAGTATTAATAATTTCTATTTTAGAGGTTTGAAATTCTAAAATTTTTAGATCAAATCTTGATTTGGTTATAGCTTAGGAATTAATTTATATTTTAATATAAGTCGTATAAGTTATCAGATTATTTTAATAATTATGCGTTAAATTTTGTAAAATAATATTACGTGATAATAGTGAAAAAAAGAAGAAGTCTACTAGACACGAGCATTCAGATTATAAGTATGATGGGAAATTGTTAGGGTTCAAAGGACGAGTATTGTTACCGCAAGAGTCATCATTAAAAGATAAGTTGTTTGGAAGAGTTCGATGCATCAGAGGCTGTTGGCCGTTTAAGGGTTTTGAGAACATGGAAAAGGTTGGTTCGGTATTCACGGAATGCCGTTGAAGATGTCCTCTACTTATGACCGTAAGACTGATAGGTAGACTAAGTTGGTCAATTGATCATGGGCCAATATTCGAGTACGTAATAAGGCAGTATCCCACGAGATTGAGTCATCGACTTTCATGGGAGGAATACTGTTATAACACTACCTTCCACTGATCAATGGGAACTACTTCATTTCAAGCTTTTTATGGGAGGCCTCCGCCCACCCCCATTCATTTCTTTGTCCACCATCAATTTGTAGGGGTATCATAGTACGATCATCTTGCAAATTAATGATTAAAACCAAGATAGTTTTCCCACAACCTCTTGAATTTCATTCATTTCTTTTTTATTTTCCAAGGAATGTTCAGTTTCAACTGTCGTTTGTCTAGTGTTTCTTCAAGTTCTTCTACTTGTGTCGTAATGATACTTTTTGAACATCTATCCTAGAAAGATAAGATTGCAAAAACATAAATATTGGCTTGTAGCTATCGATGTTGTATAATTGTTCCTTGCTCACTCTGCAGTCACTGCTGGATTTATAGTACAATAAAGGCTGTAGGAGAATGCTGGGCACGGTTACTAGCTTCGTAGGAGAAAGTTGAGATAAGTAATAAATTGGAAAGAAATCTAGGATGACATGTATAATTAATCTAAACGAAACCATATTTTGTCTTGGAGTTGCATTTTTGTGAAAAGTTTGTTCTTTAGCTTTCTCCACTGTATATTTAAATATCTTTTGCCCTTTGTACATATGATTTAAACATCAATCTAAATACTTTGCATGTTGAACCTCCTGTAATGGGTGTTGCATTCTTAAATTCAATCATATGAAACTTTGCACCTGCCATTGTTTTGGGGATGAAAGATACTTTGCTCATAACTAAGGCATTCTTCATATGCTTTTTAACATTTGAAATCAAGTTTTGTTTTTCCACTTTTTTTTCCCCTTTTAATCTGCAATTTACATGAAAGACAAAAGCTAGTGCAGAGATGGACATTAATCAACATCTTCAAATGCAAAATAAAATACCACACCATCACAAGTCATACAACACAATAATCTTGTTAGAAAATGATTACACATGTATTGAAATTCAAATTGTTATACCAAGAAAACTGCATACAAGAAAACTTGTATTTAAATCATACATGGAATGAATTAATGCCAAAAAAAACTTCCATGCATGTCTTTGTAGGCTATTTTAAACTTTGTGAAGCTATCGAGTTATGTTAGTTATCTATAATGAGGAAAATCGTAACAGATATTTTTGCAAAATATATGTTCTAGCCATTTTTTATTTATTCAATTTAAAGTAAATTTTTCTTAACAAATTCCTGAAAGTTCATTTATAAAGAGCATGTAAATTGAAGATTACACTAGATGGCTTAAGCTACAAGTAAAGTCAATCATAACTTTGGAGATCTTGTAGTACTTAAGATAAATGATCATTTGGCATCTTGTAGCCTACAATAGAAGAACCATATGTTTAAGAAATTCTTTGATGGTAACTGATGTATCTCTACATACTTTTAATTACATAATGAAGCAAAAGCTAAGTATATCTAACGCTTAGTTCTTCGGTATTGTACACCATAAAAGAATGCCTGAAATTTGTATGTAGACGAACCTTCCTTTACGATCCCAGCCTGAAATCTGTATGTAGACAAACCTTCCTTTACGATCCCATTCAACAAAATATTTTATAGAATGAAGATTCGTGTTTTGAAATGTACAAGAACTTCCTCATTAGATCCAGAACAAGGATCTCTCAAATTCATCTTAGGAACTTTCAAGTTCATGCAATGTTTGTTATCAAACACTTTACCACAAGAGACAAATCTATGTGCTTAACCTGAAATTGACCCAACTATAGAAAAAGCAATAGTAAAAGTAGAAACATACTTCTTGCAGGGAGAGAGGAAAGGCAAAAGGAGTAGAAAACGGAACTAAAAATGAAAAACTCAAAATGACATAATCAGTTAGGTGCTTGAATGTAGTTGTACCTCTCCAAACAAAACACCTTGCTTATTTCTTGTAGTTAAGTATGTCCTAAGCGGAACCACCGCACATGGCCTTCATTCTCATCGTGTAAACAATGAATCTAGTTGTATGCATAAGTACTTGGTCCTCTTCGCACGTGACATCGATTGTTGTATGAAAGAGAATTGTTTTTGGTTACTTTTATGGATATGTGTAACAACCTTAAGCTTTAGTTGCATAGTGTCATTCCAAGAAACATCTAAATCAGAATTAGCAGAGCAAGAAACCAATCTCTTGTTCTATAATCAATCAATCATTCTTGTAATAAAATCTAGCATATAATAATTAGAAATCAAGCAACACATAAAACCAGAAGAAATACCTTATTAAGAGGGGGGAGGAGAAAATTTTAGAATGAATTTATATTCTTTCATGTATAATTCCACCAAACCCATTTTGTTGGTGCATTCATATGAAATGTTGAAACTAATTAGCTTAAGGAGCAATTGCCTCTCAAACATTTGGCTCAAGAGTTCTATACACAATAAAGCAACATACTAACACCATGAGTGCCCAAAAAGAACACTTATTGCCTGAACGTTACTCATTTCAATCAATTTATCAGCCAAATCAAACAAATCAGGCACTAATGCCAACAAAACAAGCATCCTAAATACCTAAATCATTATCGTTGCCATATGTTTTTATCATTATCCACTCCACCATTAGTTTTGAGAGTTTGTTTCAAGTGTGAGATGAAGGTTTCAAGTCTTAAATAAGTAATGCAAAGATTTTTTAAGCATTTTTTTTGTTAAATAACAGGAGCATTTTCATCCAATTTTGTTTTATTGATCAATTTAGTGAAGAAAAGCAGCTTTGTTGCTTACATAAGGCTCTTAAAATCAAAAACTGCCAGTGGCTCATCTTCCTAAGTTTTAATAGAACCTACACAACCACTTGTGCATAAACCACAAATTACTTTCATGAATTTGTTTGCCTTTTTAAGTGGTAGCGACCAAGTTAATGACATAAATCCTAAAGTACATGTGCAAAATTTCACATCATTTGAGTAAAGCATGAGGATATGTCTTATAAGTGTTCTATCATTCCTTAATAAACATAGGACATTCTGAGCCACAAGTCTAAAATTATTGGTACTAGGAACAAAATTGTGAGAGCTAATTGTATTATCCTAAGTTGTGCCAAAGCAATTAATATCGCATTGATTAAGCTAAGACATCACAACTGATATTAGAGCCAACCCATCAAACTAAAAATGTACTAGTAAGAAAGTTGAGTACCAATAAGGTTAGATTGTAAAATTCACATGATTTGGTAAAGTATACAAATGTGTTTTATGAGTGTTGTGTCTTTCTTAACTAGTATGAGAAGGCTTGAAAACACTAATTCTAAGAATAAAACTGTGAAAGGTCAGAGGTCGGACTTATTAGACCACACTGAGTTGTGCCAAAGCAAACAATGTTATGTTAGTTGGGCCAATTCATCAAAGCAAAATACCTTTCTTGTACGATTGATTCATAAGAACAAGCCTCTTTACCATAATACTATAATGAAGATTCTTGTTATAAGCATTATAGCAAGTTAGTTAACGAGAAACATACTTTCGTGATACTTCTTTAATAAGTGGGCCAAGTGACATTTTCGATAAAGAAACAAATAAAAATTATTCTAATGATCCCAATAATAGTGTCAAAATTTTATTTAGAGCCAATGACCATTCATAATTAATATCATCGAAACCTAACTAGGACGAATAAAAAGTTATTCATTCTTAATAGATCAACTTTAGTTTATGCTTTCCAATCCTTTTTAAGTACTTTGGCATTTGATGGATTTTCCAATTTCAATGAAATAAAGTGGTTGTTGAAAAGCTTTAGAGAAAAGAAAACAACTTACACAAGGATTTGGGTTCTCTTCTAATGAAAAAGAACTCTATTTGAAACTTTTTAAGTCTAAAGTGGATGATTTTTAGGCTAGATGTGTGAACAATAGGTGTTAATGGCACATTGGAACAATTTTGTATGGAATCATACATACTTCTAAAGGAGACGGATTGATTAGGCGCATGGTTATTTACGAGACGAATTGGCTAATAAGCATTAACAAATCAACTTATTAGTGAGTTTATCAAAAGAAAATTTTTAAGTTTGTAGTCAAATTTACACATCAAAGAATATTCATTAATTTAATGTTATTGTATATTGCATGGCTATTGTATGCACAACACTCAAAACACCCAAGCATCTTATTCCTTGTACATATCCCAAAAGGAAAAAAAAAGCACACATCTATCGTAGTTGTAAAATCACACATATATTGAAATCCAAACACACAAGCACATATATGTATCTGTAAATTTCTAATACAAATACATCTCATATGGGAAAACACAAACTTAATCACTTATATTAACACATATACATCGTTATATACTTATATTGTACACTACCAAATTTGTTTGGACCACAAATTATGTGTTATATTTTTTCTTAATTATAATACATCATCATACGTACTAAAATCAGACATGCTCTAAAATGGTACATGCTCTACGAATTTTACAATAAAATCCCTTTCCCCATCCCACACACATAATAACTCATAGGGAAATTTTGAAAATAGTCTTATTTTTATCCCTTTTTACATTTATGACCAACCCTAATTCATTCTTACCAAACTAACCACTTTGGACGATTTTGCCCTCAAACCCTAAAACACAATTTCATTTCTGCCCTCAGAATAACCAAAAGGTAAAAACAAATATCTTCCCATTTCGTCACTCATCTTCTTCTCATATCGTCACCGTTGCTTTGCCAATCAATTGCGAATTTCGCCTTTCACAGTATATAAAAAAAGGTTAATACAAATATATTGCATAGAATTTTACTTTATTTGTGTGTTTAGTAGTCATATTTTGTAATTATACAAAATTAAATTTTTGACGTAGTAATTTATTTCTTACTTGTTGTTTTTGAAAATGTTGACATAATAGTAGAAAAGTAAGAGAGTAAATAGTGTAAAATATAGTAAATAGGGCATTTTTGATGTGTTTGGCTGAGAAAATGTAGAAGACGGAGGAGGAAAGACGGTGGGTGAATTCGGCGGGCGGTCGAATAGTGGCGCGCGAGGCTTAATTTTTGCCCTGGGTACTCGTGCGGACCTAGGGCGAAATTGCTCTGGGTTCGCCAGGAACCCAGGGAGAAATGGCCCCAGGGTTCCCGCGCGGACCCAGAGCAATTTCGCCCTGGGTCTATGCGGACCCAGGGCGCAATTTAAGGCTGGGTCCTCGGAGACCCAGGCCAAGGTGCAAATTTTGCCGGGTCTCCGGGGACCCAAGGTTATAATTTTTTAGTCATTAATTTCCCTATTAGAAAATGTATTCATTAAAAAATTTATAAATGTTATAAATATAATATCAATTAATGTTTGTCTATTAATTTTCAGGTATATGGCTGAAATGATAGTTGTCGGTGTTCGCCATAGAGGATCATGGGTTATGTTATCTGACGATTCAGAAAAATACAGCAGTGGAAGGGTTTGACTTATATCTGTTCGAAAAGATATTAAGTACCATGAATTATTGACCGTAATATACGAGCGTACTAGAATTAATCCAACAGAATTTAACATTCAACTGAAAACTGGTTTCAAAGATGCAGAGATAGGGTCTTGGATATATGTTGATATCGATGACGATTATACTATATTTGCTTTTATGGATAGTATTAGGTCGGAATGGAGTAAAGATCTTTCTATACTTTATCTTTCTACAGAGCAAGTTGTTCGTAGTGAGCCCAGAGTTCCTGAAAGTAACGTGCCAACTTGTGGTGCAGAGGTTTCTACACAACCAGTTGTATCTTCTTGGGATAGTAACTTTTCAATTTAAAGAAGGAGTTACGAGATGCATTGGGTGTATTGGCATTGAGGAATAATTTTCAGTTTCGAGTTGCAAAGTGAACGACAGATCGCTTTGAGGTTAGATGTGTTGTTGATGGCTACAAATGGCGAATGTGAGCAACAAATATAGATGGGGAAGGTGGATATTGGTGTATTAAGCAGGTTTGAAACTGATCATACTTGTAGAAGCGACCAGCTAAATCCAAGCCACCAGTCGATTTATTGGTGAATATGTTGTTGACAAATTCTAGGACCCTAGTAGGATTTATACTCCAAACAACATTCGTGATGAGATACATCGAGAGTTTGGAGTCCGGGTATCTTACCGCAAAGCGTGGCTAGCACGAGAAGAAGCACTCAAATTAGCGTGCGGGGACCTAGCTGAATTATTCAACTTGTTACCGTAATTTTGTTACGTACTCGAAGAGAGGAATCCAGGCACAATCACGCATATAAAAACTGATAATGATGCAAATTTCTTGTACTTCGTCATAGCACTTGGAGTTTGTTTGAGCGGTTTTCGTACGGCAATTCATCCTGTGATTGCTATTGATGAAACATTCCTAAAGGGCACGTATCGAGGCATCATATTTGTTGCGGCTGCTCTTGATGGAAATGATCAAATCTATCCTGTTGCATTCGGAGTTGGGGATTCAGAAAATGATACTTCGTGGGAATGGTTTTTAACAAAGCTACGGGAAGCGCTTGGCCCTATTGAAGATCTTGTCTTTGTCTCTGATCGTCACGACAGTATTATTAAAGGTGTAAGAACAATCTTCCCTAAAGCATACCACGGGTTTTGTGCATATCATATTAAAGGGAACCTGTAAATAAAGTTCAAGTTTAAAGACTGTAAAAAGGATGCTTTTCTCATCGGTTTCTACCAAGCTGCTAAGGCATTTGTGTTTACTGAATTTGAAAAGCATCTGGAAAAGATGCAGTTGTTTCACAATGATGCTGTCAACTATTTGGAAAATAATGTAAGATTTCATCGTTGGGCAAGATGTTATTTTTCCCATTCGGCGATACGACATAATGACCACAAACATTGCCGAAAGTCTAAATGCATTGTTGAAGGATGCACGGACTCTGCCCATCATGGCCTTAGCTAATTGGATACATTCAGTGTTGCAGCGGTGGTTTTATGAAAGGAGAGAAGAAACTGCTAAACACGACAATAACACATTAACTGATATAGCGTCCGCAAAAGTTAAAATGGAGGAATCATTGTCGCTAACTCTGTCCGTTTATCCTATTTCGCACTATGAGTTCGAAGTTAGGGGTCGTGGCGAAATTGCAATAGTGGATCTTAACGCGAAGACATACCAGTGCAGGCACTTCAACCTACAACAACTACGTGTGCTCACGCGATGGCAGCAATTAGATTCGTCAGGGGTAGGTATGGAGAATTTTGCTCCAAATATTATCACAACAGTACACTATTGGCTGCGTATGCAGCCGAGATTCATCCTGTTGGTGATCCCATCTTTTGGCAAGTCCCCAGCGATATTCGGGCCACCATTGTCAAACCACTTATAGGTCATCTCCCATCGAGTCGACCTTAAAAGCCACCATTGTCGTATGATGATTGTTTAGTGACACGATCAATACATCAGCAGAAACAATTAAACCAACACAAAATTTAGTGCTACGATCAGCACATAATCAAATCAACGCAAACAACATTATTTTTACATCAGCGACATAACTACAACAACTTCACAACACCTACCAACCTACAAGTCAACACAACAGCACAACAAAAAAAACTCCACAACTCATGTATCCACCAACTACAACCCAACGCAATAACACAACAATAACAACTCCTCAACACTACCCACCAACTACAACCCAACACAATAACAAAAACTTCGCAACTCATGTATCCATCAATTGCAACCCAACACAACAACACTACAACAAAAACTCTGTAACAACACCTACCACATGCAACCTAATACCACCAATTGCAACCCAAGACAAACAACACAACCACAACATACGTACACAACAATAAATATCCACAAATAACGTACTGAAGTTCAAATTAATAGTTTATTTACATAAATAATGAAAAAGTACTACATCAATGTATTCGACCTACAAACAGGTCTAATGCAATTTTAATCCTAAAAAATTGGCCATGATCTACTGTAAAATCCCATGGACGGCCTAGCATAACATATTCTATATATTTACAAACGAAAACACCACAATCCCCACAATTAACATGTTGAGTTGGTGTACCTTGAGCTTTATGGGATTGGAACGGCGTCTTCGTGTTTGTGCAGTCAGGTCGCTCTTCCCAAAATCCTAGGCTGCGTAGTGCCATCGGGAGTAGCATGCAAATGGGCTTCATCGCATCATACAGCTCGGTACTTGAATGTCCTCTGGGAGATGAATCGTACACTGTGATGCAATGCCTCGCCAAGTCCACCAACATTGCCACCCAATGATCTCCACAAATTAGCGCAGGCAATAAGACATAATCCACCGTTTTCCAAGGCTTGTAGATAACCAATCGATCACCTCGGATGTGTATCTTAAGGTCGGAGTAGTCGGGGGAGCCCTATCAGTCCTGCGTCGCTATTTGTAAAGCAATTGGGTCTGAAAAGTTAAACAGCGAGGATTAGGAATCGAGTAAGTCGAAATGTGTATTAAAATAAATCGTAGGGAAGTTAGGAATTCATACGCACATATAGGTGAGCATGCACGATGGTAACATCCTGGCGAATACTATTGGGTAACGCCAGCTGTCGATGCCCTAACAAATAACAATACTCAACAATATGCTGCATTAAACAAAAAACGAATTTTAGATCTCACATTTGTATATTACCAACTAATGACCAAGTGGGTGGGCAGATAACTTACAGTATCTTCTAATTCAGAATTCACAGCTGAAATACCACGCATCTATCTCGGCGTGATAGTGCATGTTCGCGTCTCAATGGTCGCATTCGGTTGGTCCAGCCAACTCATATACGCAGCGTAGACACTCTCATCATACGGGCCAATAGGGTTTATCACAGTATCTGGTGGATACTGTGGCAATTCCCTGTTCGGTTGGATTGTGCGCGACCACTTATCTGGGTTCGTGTACGGGCTTCTTTCTTGTGGGCCGCGCCTGTAAACCCTACTGTACCGGCTACAACCTACATCACCTTCGTGCTCAGATTCTGACATTATGATGTCACCGTCAGATGGCATGCTAGATGATGGGCCCGCTTCAAAACCTCTGCAATGCTGCAGTAACAACATAATAAAGTTATAGTAACAAAACATAAAGAATAGTATATATGATAGGATAAATAAACTAACCAGTGGTTGTTGATGGCCACTTAATGCCATCTATGCCTGCAAGTCTGCTGATAGCTGATCGACCCGACCCACAACTTCGCGTTCTATTCGCTGCATGTCATTGCGGATGCCACGCTCTATTCTATCGACTTCATCTCGTACATACATGATGTCCTGCTGCATGTAGTGGACCTCTGAATTTAAGAAGTTGAACCGATCTTTGACAAATCTTCTAAACTCCTCATGATTGTATGCTGGTTCGGCTGGTGAATAGTGCAATGGAGGCGGCGAATGTCTATGCGACAAAACTGGCGATGATGACCTCACTGGATATTGTGCCGGTATTGGTGAATGATGATGTTCGAAACTTGCCGAGTGATGGGACATGACTGACGAATGATGATGCGATGTAGGTAGGGAATGATGTGAGGCAGCTCCTGATGATGTGATGCTGCTGGCGAATGATGAGACCTTGCACGAGAAGACTGACGCTGAAACGCTGCAGGCGAATGATGAGACCTCGCAGGAGAAGACTGACGTTGAAACATAGAAAAAACATGTGTGTGACAAATATACAAGGTATACACTTATTATCAAAACGTCAACACAACTGTAAAACATACCTGCACATAACTGGATGTCGTTAGGACGTTACCCCCGTACGCACCTTATGGTTGAATAATCTCCATCAATTCAACCACGTGAGGCAATTCCAGCTTTACACTGTCAGGCTGTAGGGAAGAAACTACCTGAAGCATCTCCGATGCAAACAAATATTATTGCAACATCGCAACGGTCAAACTTTGCTTCACGTTCTTTCAACGGATGATGCGCTGGACGCCATCACGTATGATAGAAGCAAATCTATGCTGCAGGATAGGAATACTTTCATAAATCCACACCTGCATGACATAAGTTATAGCATTAGAAAACCAAAAACACCCTAAACAATTACATTTCGTTTGTAATCAATACCTGAAATGCAATTGCCATCCCACTGATGTTATATTTGCCCTTAAATTGCCGTCCACTAGCTGCCAATCGTGTAGCAGTGCTCCTGTATTTACTGTGCTGGATGGCAATGGATCGGTGCAAAGACTGCATGACGTATAGATGGGCGGCAGATCCCATCGGTATCTATTAAACTTCTCTAAATTCTTTAAAATGTCTAATACACATAAATCGGCATGTGATCTACCGTTTCTCCCAAATAAAAACCTCTCAACTAAGTAAAAAAGGGATAATCTAACAACATCTACATCCGAAAGAGATAAAAAATCTAATACATCAAATACTAAATCTAGATCGTCTAGGGTGATGACATCTCTATCCCCAAAGATTATATCCCTAAGACGAAAACTATCCTCCAAATATAAATTAAGAAAATGCCCACACCTAAGTCCGGTTATCAACCCAAACTCAACCCGTGATAACTGGACCATCTGGCTACCAACTAAAACCCATATCTCGTTTGGGTCACCACCTACATCTATCTCATACAACATCATATAATGAATTAAAATAGGTGAATGGTGTAAACTATCTATGTCTAACAAATGGCCTAAACAAGTTTGTCTAAACATACCTAATTGTGTCTCACTTAATTTACCCCGTATTTGGTCTAGCACCGCAAATCTTGCCAGACAACACGTCTCTGCGTGAAAGTGCTCATCTATCGGAATCTTCAAGCGAGGTTGAGTTGCCATTTCTACCAGCACAAATTCAAAATAAATTATAAAAACAAATAATAAAATATCGAAATAATTAATAAAATATATAAGTAAATAAAATTTTTTTTTATTAAAATATCAAAATAAATAATAAATTTAAATTTAATACTATTATTTATTAAATTTAATAAACAATAAATAATAATAATAATATTATTATATCAATAATATAATATAATATATTTTAATGCAGTAGGTAATATAATATAAATAATAACAATATATTATTATATTAATAATATATTAAAATGACTTTGGGTTCGCGGGAACCCAGGGCTTTTGGGCTTTGGGTCTGTGCGAACCCAGAGCAAACTGGCCCTGGGTCCGCAGGAACCTAGGGCCCAAAATCCCTGGGTTCGCGGGAACCTAGGGCAAAATGGCGCAAGGATTCCACGTGCCCAGGGTCCCCTCTTTTCCTTGGGCGCGTGGATTTCACGCGCCCAGACATCAATCCTTTTTCTCTGGGCGCATGAAATTCATGCGCCCAGATACACTCTTTTTCCCTGGGCTCGTGGTTCCACGCGCCAGAGCCTCCTCTCTTTCCCCTGGGCGCGTACAACTCCACACGCCCAGAGACTCCTCTCTTCTCTCGGCGCGTTGAAATCACGCGCCCAGACACCAATCTCCACCCATCTTCTTCCTCCTTCGTTTTCTGCATTTCCTCACCCAAAACACCAAAATCGACCTATTTCCTACAATTTTCCCTATCTACACGCCTACTTCTCTCCCATTGTATCAACATTTTATCAACAACGAAGAAATGAACTACCACAGCAAGTTTAATTTAGTGGTTTAATAACTATCATTCATGCCAAATTTTATCAATTACTTGTAAACACACATGGAAATTTTATCCAATGTAAGTCAGACTAACCTTTTTTCTTGTTGTTGTTGTATTCTTGACTGTCGGACATGATAAAATTTAGTCAAAAATTTTACGCTCTAGAAAGAAAATGACAACGAAATGAGAAAAAAAGAAAATGAGTGTCGTCTGTTTTTAGGGCTTGTCTTTTAGGGTTTGGGGGCAAAATCGTCCAAAGTGGTTAATTTGATAAGAATGAATTAGTGTTGGTCATAAACGTAAAGAGGGGTAAAAATAAAGCTATTTTCAGAAATTTCCCTAACTTATATTACCATCATGTTGAGGAAAGACTCTCGTGCAAATGGATTGCTTGGAATGATGATTCATCATTAACCAAATCTATCATCATAGTGTAGAAACTAGTCTATCTCAACAGGAATGAGAGAAGCTGGCATATATATAACATATAATTTATTGTGAAGTCAACTTGGGTAGAAGCCAATAATAAATTATAAAACTCCATCTTGTACGATACCAAGTCCACTTTAACTAAATCAGTGTCATTGGTTGACATTAATGAGTATATACATCAACTTCAGGAGAAACTTCTAAAATGGTCCCATTTGGAGTCTTCTCCCCTATAATATATTTCATGTCATTCTCACTACAACTAAAATTCTAAATTTACACTTCGTTGTTTTGTATTTATGCCACTTCTTAGAATCCTTGTAAAGATCAATAATAACTATTAAAATAAACTTATATTAATGTGAAATATAGGGAATTTAAGGACAAAAATATGAAATATGTTAAGATCATACGAGAATGATACATTCTATCTCTCATGTTCAATTAAGATATTCAGGATAAAAGGAATGAATTACACAATAACATTGGTCATCGATAACGTTATGTTAAATCATTGATAATTTTATTATTTGAGTAGTCATGATATGTTGCTAAATATTACTTATTAATTATAATACTAAAATTAAATTTTAATATTACTACCAACGTAACAAGAATCTATTAGATTGCACATTAAGATAAAAAATTATATATATATATATATATATAATCCTAAATGAGTTTATGATTCATTAAGCTATTTGGGTATTAATTTTAATTAAGTCCAATATGTAAATATTGGACTAAATTTATTAGCGCCTACTTTACTAAATAAATTACGCTTTATAAGAAAGTCCAATCAAATAGTTTTAAGTCAAAATTAAAGACATAAAATAGTAATATAAATATAGGATATTTATGTTTTTATAAGTTTCTAGGATTTGTTTTTGCATACTTACTTTTTATAAGATAAAAACAAACAGAACATCATGCGTTCAAATCATAAAAGTTAACATTCTAATTAAATTTTTAACTGTGTGGATACTATAAAGATACAAAAAAAGAGAAAAATTAATCATAAGAGTTAACATATTTCTAATTAGATACAAAAGATTATCTACTTAGAAATATATACGTATTTATGACATTAAATTTATATATATATATATATATATATATATGATAACACGAGGGTTTATTCCATGGATCTTGAAAAGCAAACTATTTATTTTGTGTATTATCTATTG
Organism: Xylocarpus granatum; assembly: GCA_019650275.1. NCBI lineage: Eukaryota > Viridiplantae > Streptophyta > Magnoliopsida > Sapindales > Meliaceae > Xylocarpus > Xylocarpus granatum. The sequence continues at coordinate 166,661 of BNST01000466.1, read as the reverse complement.
CGTATATGTACTGATTTGCTTACACATATCACATCCAATAATTAGCATTAATGAATCTAATTTATATCATCTTACATAATATCAAAGTATACCATTTCACCCACAAGACAATTATGATATTCTTAAGTTTAAGTATCACCTACACTACAAATACAAAAAATATCCAATCAATAGTTAAATATAATTATATTTAAATTTTTTTACTGTGATTTAGATTAGAGAACTCATTCTCTAACCTACACATTTACCTTAGTGTCACACATAAGTGGTCTATGAAAACCACTATTTTCTTCACCAAGTAGGCATAGTATGTACTAATATATTTGGTACTACAAAGGTTACATTCTAAAGTCCTATGACTATTAAAATTTAAGAATGATGCTACTAATATATCTATCTCATAAATATGAACTCATCATAATTAGATATATATTGCAAATATTCTATGAACTTTTTCACTATATATGTAAATATATTTACAAATGTAAAAGTATATGCCTTAAATAAAATATTTTATTAATAATCAAAAAGATTTACAAGAGAAAATCTCGATCATAAGATCGCGTGATTGGCTTGTAGGGCATAACTTTAACAATCTCCCATTTGCATTCAATCCAATCACCTTTATGCCTAATATCATTTTCTCAAAATGTCTCTCGTGCATCTTTTGTGATAGTACTTTGGTGAGTGGGTCTATTATATTATCCTCTGTTAGTACCCTAGCAACTTTAAGGTCACCTTTTTCAACAGTCTCATAGAATATATGAAATTGCTGTAAGATATGTTTGAATTTCTAATGAGATTTTGTTTCCTTCACTTGTATTATAACTTTATTGTTTTTGCAATACAGTGAAATGGGATCAACAATAGTAAGAATCACACTAAGTTCAAAAATGAATCGTTTCATCCAAACACCCTCCATTAAGCTTTTGAAGCTACAATGTGGTCTATTTTAGAATAGGAATATGTAGTAGTTTCCTATTTGAAACGTTTCCAACTTACTACCCTAATAGATGCAATATGATCTGTTTCAAAGTAGGAATCTATAGCAGTTTCCTATTTGAACTTTTTCCAACTTACTACACCAATATTCAGGGCATACGCGTATTTTGAATTAGATTTGTTGTTATCCTTATCTAACTAAAAGCTTGAGTCAGTGTATGTAATATTCTATTAGTTCAACCCTTTATTTTGATCTTAAATTTGAATTTTAAATACAATTCGGATAGCCATTAAGATTTAATCAGTTTTAAAGCTTTGAATAATTTTCAAAATAGTATATTATGGGTTGAAAATATACATCCATAGCAAAAGTTATGATCTTCTTACAAAAAGTCTGCAAAGTTAATAATCAAAACTCAAGACTACAATTTTGGGTCCCGAAGCATATTTTAGTATTTTTACTATAATTTGAGTTACAAACCTCAAATTGAAGTGATTATTAACATGTTGAAAAGATGACAAATAGAACTATATTTTTGAAACTAATTTATGATTTTACAAAAAACATGCAATTGTTATATTGAAATATTTTGATATTCTAAAAACTTTTTTGTTCTTTTACTAAATTTTAATTTTACTCCTTTATGCTTGAGAGCAAATTTTGTTAACTAAACTATATTTTTTGTTTTCAGTATCTATTTACTGAGTTTTTTCAAAAACTCACCCCTCCACCACACCTCTCAGTTGTGCAAGATCCATCTCTTAGATGTGTACTTATAAGGGTTTCAAAAAGAGCATTAGGATGGTATGATACACTTGTAGTTGTTTAGTACTCTTCATTTTTGCATGAATCCATTCAGTTTAAAGACCAATGGTATATATGTTGCATAATATTTAGTATACTTTTTGTACATGATGTATAATATTTGGCATAGTTTTTCTAGGGTCACAGCTCACAGCCGTGGCCTTGGAGTCTTTATCTATTATTCATTCATTGTAGCGAGTTGTGGCCTAAGCTGCAGCCTTGGGCTTTCCAACTACTACTCACCAACTTCGCAGTTCTTCACCATTTATCAAAACCTGTAGTATATACATATATGATTTGTATTTATCTGAGTTTAATGTCTACATATTCAGGTCTGCATATAGGTTTTGTCAGAGGCTTATGGAGGTGCGATGTCCTTACCTTTATGTTGGTCACGAGCTCGATTTTTTTATGGTGTGATAGTGTAACCTTCAAGTTTCAAGTCATCTCCAACCATACATGTACCTTACCCCTTAAGTTTTGTCACCTGTTCAACGATTATTGTATAAAAAGCATCCTTTCTTTATGGAGTAACTCTTCTTGTCAATTCAACCTTACCTTCATATCCAACCAAAAAAGATCCAAGCTCTTAACAAGGTCATAATGAATATTATTCTGAAGTTGGGATGACTATAAGCAAATTGCATGCTTATGAATTATTGAACACGATACACGAATTAATGAAACTAATAGAATTGGTGCTTATGTATTGGTAATGTAACACACTGTGTCCTTCAAGTCGAGTGTGGTCACACTTGACGAGAGCCTTATGAATCCTATCGTTATCTTCATTATCTAATAGTTGCAAACAAACTCATGCATGGATCACAAGGAGAAATTGTTTGAAATTACTAATTTTTATAATTGAAAACCAATCCTATCATACCACACTTTCTTGCTCAAATATATATTGAGTAGAATTGTAGTAAATCTAATATAAGTCCTTATCATGCACTGTTCGTAAACAATATAAGACCATTATGTTGTATTGTAGCTAATGATTTGAATCTAACATTATCACACACACAAAATGGGGAAGGGATTAACCATATTAGTGTCCGTCATTACATACACCATTTATTTTAGCACAAACAACAAGGTAAGTAAAGGTGGTGGAAATCAAATCATAGTGATTTTGATGATGAATATGATGTGTTTTCACTTACAACTACGATGATCCATTGTTACACATCAATTGATTGAGTTGACCCAACGTTAAAAGTACAGACACACGGGTAATAGCATGCATAAGCAGTAACGTGCAGTTCATGGAAAACAGTGCAATATGCTGGGCGACCAAGTGCATAGGACGGGGCGACTATTGTGGGCTGTAAGGATGGACTCTTACGACAGTAGCAAATGAGTCAATCGGCAGAGATTCACATTTTGGGGCCAATGTAGAATTCTTGAAGCGAAAATTAAGGTTAAAGCTACTCTTGATGGATCCAAACTGACTGTTGGATCGAGATTTCTAGGCTAAATGGGTCAATTGAGCAACATCAAAAGGATGAGCAAAACGGCAAGTCATGGTTCTTTAAAATTTTAAAAATATGGTGTATCTTCTCAAACTTAGCCATAGAACACGTGCATTTGCATGGTTAGGAGGCTTGATTACAATCACACCTTGTTAATTTATAAATGTCGAGAACCCTTAACTCTTTATATTAATTTATCAATTATTAGATAAATATATTTTTAATAATTAAAATTAAATTAAATTTAAATAATTAATATTATTTATAAAATATAATTTTAATTTAATTAATATATAAATAAAATATAAAAAAATAAATTATTTAATTTTTTTTTATTTTTATGTTTTACTTGCAGTTTTATTTTTTTGTATTATATAAAATAAATTTATTAAAAAGTTGAATCTTTTATTAATAAATTAATTTATAAATTTAATAATAATAATAATGTAAGATATTTTTTTTTAAATCACAAAATTTTGTAAATTAAAATGGAAATGAAATTTTTGATAATACGTGTATTTGAAAACACACGTCTAATGGAAAATGAATGCAACAACTGGTGACCGAATAAATTCCTTGAATTTCTTACAAAGCCCAACCGAATGACAGGTTGCAGAATCCCACGAAACCGCCGGGTCACCGTCTCAATGTTCCAGAGAACAAAGAAAAGGGAAGCAAGAAGACTTGTTAAGCTGTGAGTCTTCAAGTGTCGTGCATGCATTTTTTTGCATCTGTTACTTTGCATGCACTCTCTCTTCTCTCTTTATATCTCAACGCTTAAACACGCTTTCTTGTTCTTGTAACAACTACCGCCGTTACTATTTTCTCTTTTCAACTCAGTTCAAATTACCACCTTTTACTCGAGTTGACTCAGTTCTTCTTCTAGATAATTTATTATTTATTTTCTTTTCTAAGCATAGCAATTAGTAACGTAGTTGTTTTATTTGCAAGATTAGAGATAAAAGCGCAAAGAAGTAATGATGGGTTTGTATTGCATTATGAAGATCTGGGTTCGCTGATTTCAACGAGGTATTTTAATGTTTGTGCTTGTGGCAGTTATAATTTCTGATTTATTGATCAGCTGGTGTTATGGTCAAAAGGGGTTTTAGGGTTTTTTGTTATTATTTTAATTTTTTTTTCTCTGATTTTGATTAATTTGTTATTTTTTAGTTTTAGTTAACGAGTTGATTAATAATGAGGTCGAGGATTTGCATGAATGCAACTTGTGGAACAGCTAGGACCCGTGAATGGAAAAGAGGGTGGCCTTTGCGATCGGGTGGATATGCTGATCTCTGCTGCAATTGCGGGTATACTTGGTGTCCATTTTTAGCATTTGTTTATTATCAAATTTAGTTTCTTGGCTGTTTTGGGTTTTGCTTTGTTGCTTGTTAAAGGCTTATCAAAGGTTTAGATTTAGGTCTTTAGGTTATTTTTCACAAAATTGGGGTTGGATACTTGAAATTTCTGGTTCGTTAATAGAATATTTGTGTTTTATGTAACCTTTTCGTTTGGTATGTGCAGTTTAATTATGCAAAAAAATAAAAAAACAAGGCAAAATTATGGTTAAGTTAAAAAGCAGCTACTGATTAACACTGTAATTATAATCCCCCCTTAGTTGTTACTTCATTTTAAAAAACATTAGGATTTATAGAAGCGCATCTGTTCCTATAATCTTCCTAAATTCCACTCTTGGTCCTTACGAGATATTATGCTTAACACTTTTACCTAGGCGTTGTTGAATTGATTTGCGGCTATAGAAATAGATCAGAAGTCTCAAGTTCAATTCAAACTGCTCCATATTTGCTGTATGGAGTTTGTCAGCTATATAAGCTATCTGAGTTACAAATTTTGTGCGCTCTTTTTAAGCTTGTGCATTGCCTAAAGTTTAATACTAATTCTTCACCCACAGATATATTTTCTCTTTGGTTTCTGCTTATTTTGTTGCTTAATAATTTTGGTTTCCCTGCTTCTATACAAGTGCCGAAAAATGTCTTTTATTAGTTTCTTCACTGACTTTTACATGTATATTCAAAAATATCTCAACCTTCAATTGAGTTTTTTTGTGGTTTTTAAATAATTATTTGAAAACATGTCATCAGTTGTGTTTATTTGTTCATTTTTATACCCTGGTATCGATTTTAATTGTTTCTTGCATGGCTTGGAACAACTTGCATGTTAGATCTGCCTATGAGAGTTTTGTTTTCTGTGATACATTCCACTTGGAGGAACCTGGTTGGAGGGAATGCTATTTATGCCGCAAGGTAAGCTAAAGTCTAATCAACTTTATTTTGCTGTACTTCTTCTTTCTTGAACTTTTCAACTCTAATTGATTAAATCATCCAGCGTCTCCACTGTGGATGCATAGCCTCAAAGTCTTTGTTTGAGCTCTTGGATTATGGCAGTGTTGGATGTCGCAGCTGTGCAATGAGCTCTCGACTTCATCTGGTAAGACGAGTTTAGATTGTTTATGTCATCATGCAATGTTAAATGACCATTCTGAGCTTAATTAAAGTTATGGTTTGTACGAGTACAATTATAGCCTCAAAGTGCAGCTATTATGTATATGAATATTCAGTGCTGCATTTCTTTCTTTAAATGTAGATATTATCATTTGGCATTACAAGTAGGAAAATAGTTACACTTAGTGCTTGTCATAGCCCTGCTTCAGCTGTATTTTGTCAAAGTAGTGAAAATGGATGTCTGGTCAAAATATCTGAAGCATTGGTGTTATTACAGATGTTTCATAGATTGAAAGTCATATTTGTGTAAATTGAAAGGCATATACTAGTCTGTTAGCAGATGTGGTCTAAGTTATTGTGGGAAAGAGCTGATGCTTCCTTATATGAACATATTTTTAGTATATTTTATTGCTTTTTAAGAGTTTGAAGTGATTTGGTGATCATGTGTTGCCTCCTTTTAATGCCTCCTATTTCTTTCTCCTTGCAGATTCAGAGGGATGAAATTCGTAATAGATTTGGTACACTGACTGTAAATGATGCTCATGACATGCGATCCCCTGCTGTTCAAGATAGGGTTGTTGGTGATGGTGCTGCTGAAGGAAAATCAACACATTTGTGCAGAATTGTGGAAGCAAATGAACCCAGTCTCGTGGCTCCAATTCAGAGAGGAGATGAAAGTTTGTCTCTTTTACAAGCGAAACAGGAGGATGTCATGCATCCATCTGTTGCATCATCTAAATTTACCAAGCCAGACAGTATTGCCCAACCGTCTCTGAGTATGACTTTGGGAGTGCCATCGGGGAGTTCGAATTTTGTACTACCCTTTTGTAAAACGGCCGCTGATGTAAGGGATCAGAGCAAAGCACCTCCTTCCTTTCAACAAGGTCATCGGTCTTGCCCTATTTTGCCCAAAACCCCTAAAACTGAGCTTACCATAAGTTCTGAGACAGATAAAAGTACAGCTCCTCAACTTCGGGTTGCAAGGCCACCTGCTGAGGGCCGGGGTAAAAATCATTTACTTTCTCGATACTGGCCAAGGATTACTGACCAAGAGCTGCAGCAGCTTTCTGGAGCGTATCCATTTATGTTTATCTTTTTCATCATAAAATTATTTCTGGAGAGTATCAGAACAACTTCTTCTTCAATGTCATGTCTATTGCTGTCTGTTAATTGATATGATTGTTACCTTAACTTTATTCTTTTAAGTTTGAATTCCACTATTGTGCCGCTGTTTGAGAAGGTTCTAAGTGCCAGTGATGCTGGCCGAATTGGTCGTTTAGTTCTCCCTAAAGCATGCGCTGAAGTAAGTTTCAAAAAATGTTCCCTTTCATTGATTTTTCCCCAACTTTTTCCCTTCTGTATTCCATTATTCTTCCTGTGCATTTGTGTGAACTGGAGGCCAATGCAGGCGTATTTTCCTACTATTTCGCAATCAGAAGGAGTTCCTTTGAGGATTCAAGATGTGAAAGGGAAAGAATGGGTATTTCAGTTTAGATTTTGGCCCAACAACAATAGCAGGATGTATGTTTTAGAGGGTGTAACACCTTGCATACAGTCTATGCAATTACGAGCTGGTGATACTTGTATGTTATTCATTCCATTCTGGCTTACCAATGAAATACAGTACCTGGTTTTTCTATGTGGTTATATGTCAATATAAAGGAAAACGATGTTATCATGGAATTATTGGTGGTAAAGTGGTAGCCAGAATTAATGTTCTAATGTTTGGACAGAATTGTTTGCTTAGTCTTTTGATAAAGTTGTTTCTTTTTTCTTATTTCTTAATATTTATTTGTTTTGACTTTGTAAGAGCTTTAACTCTAAACCAGCATACGAGAAAAGAGAGGTAATATTTATTATACAAAGTCAAAATAAATAAATATTACCTCGCTTTTTTCGTATGTCAGTTTAGAGCTAATGCTCTTTGCCATCATATTTGTATATGTTGCTTAAATTAATCCTTTCTTATGGAAATACAAACTAAGGATCTCCATGGGAGGGATAGAGAAAAAAAGGCTAAAATGCATCAGCGCTTGTGCAGTTTAGCACTTTTTCTTTAGCTCTTTGTGGTAAAACTTATTAAAATGCTTACTGTTACTATGTAAAGCACTTTAAATAAGATTATTAGTATGTAATTATGTCCTAGTTTAAAAATCACAGTTGTAATTAAATTTGATAAGCATTTTATATAATGTTAATAGTGAAACACATGGATAAAGATTTATACTTACTAATTAGCATTGCCAATTGGGCACTCACTTTTCCTTACAAGTTTTAGTTTGTGTTTTCTACCATGCTTTAACTGGAAGTAATTCATTTCATGCCAATCATTTTCTCTTACTGTTTTTTTTTCTTTCAATTGCAGTAACATTTAGTCGGATAGATCCTGGAGGCAAGCTTATTATGGGCTTCCGGAAATCATCCAACTCTGGAGACATGCAGGTAAAGCTTCCTAAGCATATTGTATATATCTTTCATGTCCATTTTCCAGACATGCTTAGAAATCATTTATCTTGTTGTAAGTAAGTCATGTATAAGTTATGTAGTCATTATATCAACAGAATGCACAAACATCTGTCCTACCAAATGGCACTCCTGGGGAAGTTTCTCTTTCTGGTGTTACTGAAAATCTTCCTACAGTAAGTGGTTCTTGTGGTCTTTTCCAAACACTGAAAGGAAGCAAGGAACCTTACATAAATGCTCTATCCGATCATTTGAGTTTAGCTGAAGGGGGTATTGGTTGGCATAAAAGTGAGAACCATGGAGGGAAGACTAATGAGGATTCACCACAGCAATCTGCACCAAGCATGGAGAAGAAAAGGACTAGAAACATTGGGTCCAAAAGTAAGAGGTTGTTAATGCACAGTGAAGAAGCTCTGGAGCTTAGACTTACATGGGAAGAAGCACAGGACTTGCTTCGACCACCCCCAAGTGCCAAACCAACCATTGTCACTGTTGAGGACCATGAATTTGAAGAGTATGATGTAAGTATTGTTGTCAATGTTGGCTTTGACATATGCTGGCATGTTGCAATAGATTCAAAATTCTTGAATTTGAAATTTCACCATCTTTCCCGTGTAGCTATGTAACCAATGCTGTTTATTTAATTAGGAGCCCCCAGTTTTTGGAAAGAGGACTATATTCACTGCCCGCCCATCTGGGTAAGGATTCAATGATATGTTGTCTTATTTTTGTCATTTATGCATCTGGAATAGTTGCAAAATATTGATGGGTGTGTAGTAAATTATTTCATTATTTCTCTCTGAATAATTGAATGGTTCTATGGTCTTGCTCTCATCTGACTTTGTCTTTAATGCTATCTGAATGTTGGGGACTAATCAATTGTCTGAAGTGTACATTTGTGGCTAGTTTCTTTACTGGAAAGTACTAAAGTTTCTATCGGCAAAGCCAAGGTAGGATACAGTACAACTTTTGAATTGCGGAAGGGGTGTACCATAACTAAGTGCTTTCACCAGTTACCTCTTCTTTTTTAGAACATTAGAAGTTAAGTCTTGTAACTGCAATGTTATTATCCTCCTTGCTTTCTTCTGTTTATGGTTACATGTACCTTTATCGTTTATTTCCCCTGAACCTTATTTGTATATGAAGAACCAAGAATGACACGGCTCCTAGAGTGCACATTATGTTGCTGATGTGGGGCAGGCCAACCTTTTGAATTCTGTTTCTTATGTCTGCATGCGTCATGAAGCACATCTTGCACTGAATTTCATGCTAAATCTATTCATCTGGTGCTGAATTGTCAAGCATTTGTTTCAGGGTACAGGAACAATGGGCTCAGTGTGATGATTGCTCCAAGTGGCGAAAATTGCCCACGGATATTCTTCTGCCTCCAAAGTGGACATGTTCAGATAGTGTGTTGGATTCAATTAGGTGCAAATTTTTTTCTGCAATTTCTTGAATCTTACAAAACGTTTTATATGAAAAATATTCATGAGATAGAACTTTGGCTTCTTATTTATGCTCATGTGATTGTGCTCCTAGGTGTTCATGTTCTGCACCAGAGGAGATGAGTCAGAAGGATTTGGAAAATCTTCTCAGAATTGGTGTAGGTATGATTAAAGAATTTTATTTAGGTTCCACAAGAAGTTATAATTCTTATACATCTTAGATGAGTGCTTTAGAATAGTAGAGAAGCATTTGGATTTTGCGTGAATCTGGAGAAAGGATCTGGGTTGATCAATGTGTATGCATCTAGCAATTGTTTATACAACTAAAAGATCAAGTTCCAAGATCAATTCTATATTTAAGCAATCATTTCTTGCCAATATATGGTAGAAATCTCTCAAAGCGCAAAGTGTCTCATGGGATACACTTATATTTATTATTAATGATGTTCATACAAAGTTGTTGACTTCAAAAATTTGAACACGTCTTTCCGTGCACATTTTTGGTCAGGCTCCAAGAAGCATAAAATTGTCCAAAGCCACAGGCCATTTGAAGAACATGAGCATTCTGGTTTAGATGCTTTGGCCAGTGCTGCAGTTCTAGGAGACGATGCAGGCAACTCAGGTGAGCCTTCGGTTGGAGCCACTACGAAACATCCTCGGCATCGCCCTGGGTGCACTTGCATTGTATGCATTCAGCCTCCCAGTGGCAAGGGAAAACACAAACCAACTTGCACATGCAATGTGTGCATGACTGTGAAAAGGCGTTTTAAAACCCTCATGCTGCGTAAGAAGAGACGTCAATCAGAGCGAGAAGCTGGAGCTGCAGAAGTTGCTCAGAAGAATCATAATGACAGTAAGGGTGAATCAGAAATGAATGGTGCCATAAAACACGATTTGATGCGCACAAGTCGTTCTGAAAACAAAATAAGCCAGAGAAAAAGTAAAGTTGACGTGGCTGAGCCTGATACCAGTGGTGGACAGATAGACCTAGACCTAAATTTTCATCCTAATCGTGAAGATGCGCAACCTGAAGACCCAGGAATGAACATTACCAGCCTTGACCAAGCAGCTAGTGTGCCATTAGAGAATTATATGCAGCAGCAGCAGCCGCCAAATGGGGTGGCAAGTCTCAGCTCACGTGTGCTCCAACAATCAGCCACTAACGGGGAGAACGACAGACTTTTGTCAGATGAAGGGTTCCTGGCATCCGTGGGCTGGGGGCGGGATCAGGAGCCCAATTTAGACTGAGTTGTTATTTCCTTTCCCACAGAGAAAGGTGTTTTATTTTTATTTTTTTGTTTTTAATTTTTTTTTCTTACCATATCACCGTTTGCTTACCTTTTCTTTCTAATAGAGGTATAAAATACTTTTGTTTTTTTCATTGTAGCAGCCATCCCAGAATGGCCGATGATAAATGCTAATGCATTGCTTATACAAATAAAGCAAGACCGATGTTTAAAAAAAAAGTTATATGATTTTCTTTTCAATGCAAAGTTAGATTATATCTAATCAAAATCTTTTACATAAGCAAGGATACCTGTCTATTTTGTTGCTGTTATTAGTATATGTTAAGATTTATTGATTTTTAGGCAAATTCCGGTTGTGATTGTGGCTATTGTTTTTACTGTGTTTTAGCAAGTTAAATAAGTATTTGGTAACTGTTCACCGTGCTTGAGTCATTCTTGTAACCAAAACCATCACCTGATGCTTTGAAAGCTGGATAATGTAAGAGAATTTGGAGAGAGGAAATTTTATGAAAGAAGAGCTTTTATATTTCGATCTGCCTTCATCAAACAACTGAAGGGTTTATATACAACTTAAAAACTAACTCATGGTTGGAATAACCATTGGTCGAGTCCATTACAATGTTGTTTTATTGTGTGGCAATACGAAATATAATGAACCCAAACTATTATTTCAAGATTGAATTACAGGCATGAATACAGAATTTCTTTCTTAACCCAACTCAAAAATCATATTTAATTTTGGTCAAGTCAGGATTTTGGATCAAAACATCCCCAAGTCTATAATTTCTTGAGTTCAATTGAAACTGTCGAGATAACCCAATTTTCTTCCATAAATTACAAGGGAATTGTCTACGAGCCATGAATCATTGTCCCTTGTGAATTATACTTGAATCGCCACGTATGTAATCATGTGAAAATTCATTGTCCTAATTTCAATAATATGATGATGAACATTCACAACACTCTTGGGTTAACACTAAATTTCAATGGAATTTTAAAAATACATTGCAAATTTAAAAAACAAATCATATTATAATTTGGTAGTGAAAATCTCGATGTTTTATATAAATGATTAACAAATGTCAAGATTCATTGATAGTGTCCTCAAATTAGAGATGAAAAGTCAATTTATTTTGACTTATAGACTAGAATTTAAAGAAAAATATCAAGAAATCTTGACAAAACATTAAGAAATCTTGATTGTTCTGCATATATTCTCAACAAAGTATCGAAAAATTAGGTTTTGTTGTGTTTCTTGATATTTTATCCAAATTAATGACAAAATATCACAATTTCTAGTGTTAAATGCAAAATTTTCCCCTTTTTTTCATATCAATGCAATTAACGCAAAAAAAAATATTATCCAAAAATTATGACAAAACCAAATAATTAATAAAATGTCAAAACATCATGGTTGTTCAATAATCCATATAATGTCAATCATATCAATCATACAATTATCCAAAACAAAATTATAATATTAAATATTGTATTAATCACAACACATTTTTAATAACACAAATATACATTGTTTGCTTGTTAATACAAAATTTTGGAGAATTTATTTGAAGCAAAGAATAAAGCTTGTGGAAGAGATCTTGGTAATTATCTGTTTTGGGATGCAAAATATTTGACTCTTGTCACCATCTTGATACTTGAGTAATTGCGATGTATTACTAAACACTATTCATTATTTGTAATACCAAAATTAGATTTTAATATTACTCTTAATATTACGAGAATTTATTAGATCGATATTAAAACTGTAAATAATGGTAATATTAATTTATAAAAATAAATAAATATATATATATATATATAAAGAATTTTAAATATGTTTCAAATTTGTTGAACTATTTGAGTATTGAATTTAACTAAGCCTATAATGCATACTGTACTAAATCGATTGGGCTTTAAAATAAAGTCCAACCTCATGGTTTAAGTCTAAACTAAAACTCTAAAATAGCATTATAAATATATAATATTTGCATTTTGTAGTGTGTACTTAGAATTTGTTTTACATATTTACTTTTGAGAAAAGAAAAATGCACGAAACAATTGACGGCTAGCACTCTAAAATTAATTCTTGATTATGTGGAAACCATAAAGATGTAGAGGTAATCAATTATGTTTATAGTTTGGCAAATTGTCTAACATATAGGTATATACAAATTTACTATATTATATTAGTGTACATATAGAACACTAGAGTTTATCACATGGATTTTGAAAAGCAAACAATGGATTTTTCCCTACATGTATGTATTAGTTTACTTATAATTCGAAAGTTGAAGCAGGAGCAAAGAATCAAGTGAGGAAATAATGTGTGTACGGTGCAAACTCACCAATGAGCTGAGTGATCTTGAATTTGTGGCTCCCAAAAGGGTTCAAAATGTTGCAAATTTTAGCTTACATTGATCAAATCAATCTCATGTTGCATGTGAATTGGTATAAGGGACTAACACATACTTAGAGTCTCATAGAGTTGGAAATGTGTTGTCCCTTTTTATTAACATTTAAGTGATATACATGGCATGACTTTGCTACAAAAGCTTAAGCGAATGAAATATAAAGTTTTTAGGACAGTTGTGCTAAGGGCTCATAAAAGAATTTCAAGGAGCCAGTTTTATCAATAGGGGCAAAGAGAATACATGTGCATAATAACTCACAGCTTGTGGTAAGTCAAGTTAATCGACAATTTCACGCTGAGAAGAAAAGACGAAAATGTATTATGATAAAGTAAAAGAAATTGCAAAAAGGTTTGAGAAGGTAATTATGGAGCAAATACCAAGAAGTTCAAATCCTTGGGCAAATTCATTAGCAAAGTTGGCATCAAATGGTTGAAGAGAGGTTACCAAGAAGAGTGTCCAAAGAATATGTGAAGAGGCCAAGCATTGAGTCAAAAGATGGGAGACGAAAGTTAATAATGTCGACAACAGAAGCTTCTGGTTGGAAGTGATATAGGCATTCATTAAACATGGGCATTTACCCGATAATAAAAATAAAGCATAGAAGATAAAATATTGGGCAACTCGATATACTATGATCTACAAAATATTGTATAGAAGAAGATACATGATGTCATACATAAGATGCCAAGGAGAAGATGAATCCAATTATGCCCTAGGAGAGATTTAGTTGGGCATATGTAGAAGTCATGCGAGAGCATAATCCTTTGTGTTTTAGGTCTTTAGATAAGGGTATTATTGGTCCACAATCCGTCAAGACGCTAAAGAGTTGGTGCAAACTTGCAAGAGTCGTCAAATTCATGGAGACAAAATAGAAAAACTTATCTCTTCTTTTTTCACTTGTTCCTCACTATTCATCTAGAGGTGTCAACATGTTGTGTCAATTCTATCTAAAGCTGTCAAGCAAGTCACACTATGTCAATCCCATCCATAAAATTCAAGTCCAATTCATTCTATAAATTATTAAATTTATTTGGTCATGAACTTTTGTTTTCTAATAAAGTTTTGAAATATAATCAAAGTATCACTAAATTTGATTTTTATACTATTAATATTATACCCATTGTTAATTTTTTTTTCATTTTATACTATTTTTAAATATTTTGATAAACTAATAGTATTTTCATATTAGCTTGCAAGCTAGCTATTGAGCGTGCTTGAAACATGAGTCAAGCTCGAGTTTTATTTGACCATTGTGCTTTGTCAATTCATTATTTTTTTTATCAAATTTGTGTTGCAATAATAGTAACACAACCTACAATAGGGCCTCATAATGCAAATGGCATTGGGGACATCATGGTAACCATGAGAATCTTCTACAAGGCTTTGTAATAGCCATGCAAAACATTACCAAATTTTGATTCAAAAATAAAAATTTTTGGTATTCAAAAGATTATAGATTAAAATTTAATCTCAATTTCACAAACCTAATATCTTAAAAAAGCGAATCCTTTGAACTTTTTGATTATAATAAAACTTAAGTATATTTACTTTGATTTCATTTCAATGGCTCTTAAGTGCGAGGAACAAAATCGTATGAGACCAAAACTTGAGTCGTTGTGCCACTCTGAGTTATCAATATAAAAAATGTTATACTAGTTAGGCAAAATTATTATAAATTGTATTAAACTAACTCACTCAATTAAAAATATGTCAAAAAAATCCCTTAAGGAGATGAATTATAAAATTTCACATTGTTTGGATAAAGTAAGAGGACGTTTCTTATAAATGTTTTGCTCTTTTTTAATTAGTACAAGGCCTTTTGGGCCTAGAGCTTAAAATTGTTGGTGCTAGGAACAAAACTATGAGGTGCTAAGATGGGATCGATTTTACCACCTTAAGTTTTATTAAAATGGACAATATTGTACTAATCAAACTAGGACATCACAAATTTCATGTTCCATTATAAACATTTTAGCCACTTGTCAATTAGTTTTGTTATTGTTAATACTACTAATTTGCAACTTACAAGGACAATATTGTACTAATCAAACTAGGACATCACAAATTTCATGTTCCATTATAAACATTTTAGCCACTTGTCAATTAGTTTTGTTATTGTTAATACTACTAATTTGCAACTTACAATGATGTTAGGAGAGAAAGTGCACATATATTGGTTTTAGGCTCTAATCACTAGCGTGTCTGATTAGAGGGAGATATCATTACAACAATGCTAGGAGGGAAAGGGCACATATATTGGTTTTAGGATTCATTTAGGGTGTTTGTTCTTGGAATCCATAGAGAAAAAGAAAGGAATCCTCAATAAAATAAGGGTTTCAATTTTTTTGGTTGGAAGATTGGAAGGGAGAATAAAGATAATTGGGAAAATAATGATTTATCTCTCGAGGGTGAGGAATCATAATTTTCTTCATTAAAACAATTAAAATTATAATTTTATTTCTAATTTATGATTTTATCATAATTTTCTTTGTTAATCAATTCCATATAATTATTTTTTAATTAATTAATTATTTTATTTTATTTATAAATTAATTTATCAATATTAATTTAAATTATGAAATTTATAAAATATTTTAATAGAAATAAGTATTTTTATTTAAATATAATAAATATTTATATTTAAAAATATTAATAAATATATTAGTTAAATATTTATTATTATAATTATTTATAATAAAATAAAATTATAATTAAAAATTTTAATCTATTAATAAATTTAAAACTAAATGAATTCATTTTCATTGATAATTTTATAGTACAATTAAATAAAGAAAAACTCATTCTGTCCTTTTCTTATTCCTTTCCATTCTTAAAAATAAATAAACCATTAGTGTTCCCAATTAGTGAGAGACATCATTACTTTATTTCTTGTTTAATACTAAATTGTATGAATTTTAACCACTTATTAGGTAGTTGGACGTGGTTTAATGATTTGGTTTTCTGTTACTTTTAGTCGGCAATCGAATTCTGATTTTGAACTGAGCTGACATCTGTGTCTGGTTTGATCCAATTATACTGTGTTTGGTTGTCGAGAAAATGGGAAAAATGAAAGAAAGTACCGACTATGGCATCTCGTTTTCGGTTTGACTTGCTATGGACTGAGATGTTTGTGGATTGGTTCTTTTATTAGATATCTCATGTTCGAATTTTTACCAACTTTTATTTGGTTTTGTTGGGTGTCAACCCGCTCATACTTGAGGATTGCGTGTTCTCAAGATGCCTAATTTTCAGTTACTTTTAGTACCAAAGAAAATATTTTTCTTTCCAAGAAAAATTTCTTAAGAGAAAATTTCAACTGTCTTCAAGGAAAATTTTGTTAATCGTAAATTCTTACGATTATTTCTTGTAATTTTGGTTATATTTTCTGTTTTTAAAAAATAAATTATAAAATTAAATATACTTAATTAAAAACCTTTCGACGTATTTAATATCAATTTTTTAATAAAATTTTATTTTTTAAAAAATTAAAATTTATTTCTTAATTGGTATAGTATTTAAAAAATAAAAATAATTTTTAATTATAAATTAAAAAATTAAAAAGTATATATATTTTTAATTTATTAATTCTTTATAAATAAAATCTAAATAGTTATATATTATTTAATTTTTTTGGTTTTTTAATTTATTTATAATATGTTCTAATATTTTTAATACTATAAAATTCTTTTTTAATATATATATATATATATATTATAAGTCTTATATAAAAAAAGTAATTAATTTTAAATTAATTTATTATAAAACATTACATATATATACACACATGATTAAAATATTTTTAATAAAATATAATATTTTTTATAATTTACAAATTCTAAAAATGAAATAAAAATAAGTAAATTAGAGTTTTACGAATAAATGAATCAAAAGTACGTAGAATTTATATTTAATTCTTAAAACTCTTTTAGATATATTATATATTACGTTATACTATTTTATACGTATAAAAATATTACATCAAGTAAATGCATATTTAGTTGACATGAAATTGGGACATAAAATACGCATAATTTCTTTATGTATATTTTGGTATTAAAATTTATAATTTTAGAATATATTTATGTTGTACAAATGTTAAAAATTTTAAGAATATAATAATACGATTTAACAAGGAAATATTTGTAAATGTGTGAATAAATTAGTTATTACGGGAAAAAAATAAAAATACGAATTTTATGAATGTTAGTTTTGAAATTTTACTTTTAAGCGAGAATAAGCTTTTAGAACGGAGTTACAAGCCCAATTTTTTAGTTTAGGCATGCCCCAATATTTCAGTAAATTTTATAAAATCTATGAATTTCTTCATAACCTTTAATCAAGGGTAAATTAGTAATTTCACAATCCATTATGCCCAAGTTATATAGTGACATATAAGTTCAAATATTATGATTGATAGTAAAAGAAAGTGTATTTAAAGTAGTTTTTGTCCACTTTTTTTTTATTTATTTAAATTTTAATTTCTACAAATTTCTACAATTTTTTTTTCATTTTCCTCCACCATTTCTCTCATCTTTCACCATTGAAAAACCACTGAAACATTTTAGAAAAATTGTGGAAAAATTCTATAAGCAAAATCAACCAAGAACCAAATCAGGAAAATTCACTATTCCAATCAATTCCATTGACCCAAAGTGTTTTTAAAAAATTAGTGGATAATGAATAATTATTTAAAAAAAATAAAAGATCTTTAATGTTTAATTATTATTTAGCATTCACCATTTGTTTCACAGTCCGTACCAAAAAGAAAATATCTGGTTACATAGGTATATTAACATGCGTTTACAGAAAAGACGAATGAACCGACAATAGTTAATTAATGACAAAATTGAAATATTGTGAAAATATTCTCTGGGAATTTTTCGGACAAATAGCAAATTTTAAAGTGGGAAGTGGTGATGATTTGGAGTATATGGAGAATAGGTAGATGAAGCTGCCACAAACGACGGAGTGACATTGTCGCTACTGCTAGCATGTCCCCTGCTGGTTGGGGTCACGGGACTTGTTGATCTAGACGTCATGGTGCTGCGACCATATGCCCGCTCGCCGCTCCTCCTCGGCCCTTTCTCCGCCCACTTGAGCTCCGCCTGCTTGACCGATCTCGGGTACCTTGAGAAACATCCTAGCTTTCCTGCTCTTTTTATGTACCTGTAATAATAATAAAAAGGCCGGCACCAACAGTAACGTTGTTACATTAATATTGTTATTTTTGTCAGATCTCGTTGTTGCTGCCGATGGAGTAAGTTAACAATGCCGAAATTCAACTACTAGATAAGACAACAAAGTAAGTCATATTCTGTATGTACACTTTGAAAAAGACGGAATAGTTTGAATACAACAATGTACCTAGCTTGCATTAATTATAGTTTTCACATCAGCCAAAGAAAAGTCTCAGTATGTTTACCTTTGACTGAATCTTCTCCCCAAACACTGGATGCACTTTCTTCCTTCTGTCATCTCTCCCATGCCTACACTTACGCAATCCCTACAGTACACTCTTCCGCAGACCTGCAGATAGAAGTATGTATATCTTCCTCCATTAAATATATCTATTGTGTTTGATTATTTTTATATATCTTATTAATTGCTAGAATTTGAGATATTACCAGGCATTGATGGCGGAATATATAGGTATAAGTAGTGCAAACCGTGCAAATGTTTGAGTGAGGAATTCCAGGACGGCGTCTTTGAGCTTTCTCTTGATACATGGAAGCCATGCTTATGACGCTCATACTATCAAACGCCGTGCTACTCTCAACTGCATGCCTGAACTCCGTCCTTCTTTCTGTACTTATTGTCTGTCTACAATTATTCTCATCACAATGGTAATGATTCATCGGCGATGCATGATGATTTTGATGATGATTGCTGGACTCTTGCAAGCCGTTGTTGAAATCAAGACTTGGTAATCTGTTTAACGTTGGTCCGTGAACCTTTGGGATTTTGGCTTCATTGATTGGTTCCAGGACTGTGGGGTTTTTCTTTTCTGAGGATGCAACAATCACGCTTTGTTTAACTTCTGCTAGATCTTGAAAAGTGAGGTTAACTGAGTCATCAGGAATTCCCAGGTACAGGTCTTCAAGCTCTCTTCTTGCTTTTGCCAATGTTGCTTTGTCCCCCATTTTAGTTAGTTCCCTGCAGAATCAGATACTGCTTGATTTTGTGAAAGGGAACAGACACAACATTAAGAGAGAGGAAGAATAGTTTCAATAGTTTCAAGTGAGAGCAAAGATTGGGTTCCATTGGAAATAGAGGAGATATATATATATATACAAAAGGCAAACTTCCGACTAAGGCCGGTCACAGGCGCGAGGTGTACAAATTAATTCCAAAGCCTAGTGTACATGCATTTACAACAGGAGTCCAAATATTATATTTTAATAGTGGCTTGACATTAAATAGATATTTTTCTAATGTATTATTTGCCTATAAAATTGAAAAGCACTGCTGTTTTTCGATGAAAGCAATGATGTTTTGATAGATAATGTTTGTCTTTGTAACATGTCTTGTAGCATGTTATACATATCATGTGAGAATTCTTAGTACGCGTGAAACAGATTCAAACTTTGGCCATCCTGTTAAAACCGATCCTGGTTTACATCAACCAGACCAATAATAAAACAAAGTCCTCCGGCCGGTGTATTTCAATTACAGCAATGTGTTTCATGTAGGTCAAACAATTTTGTCTCATTTGGTGGGTAGAATCGATGCTTTAAGGGGATGGGAAAACAAATTTATCACTTAAACGCGTAGAGCTGTAAGACTAATGTATATGATTGTCACAAAAGGCAAGATCAATGCGTGATGTACAAGGCGCTTTGATAGAATCTACAACTGTTGGCAACTAAAAATGGGTCAGTCCTCCGATCATCACATGATAGTTAGTAGTTTAATTTATTTTTAAGAAAGTTTTGTTGTTTTCTAAAATTTGAGTAAACAACTCACGTAGATTTACATATTTTATTATAAAATTTAAATATAAATAAGAAAATTTAATATTATTAACGTAAAGTTTAAAATATATAATATAAAAAAATAACACGTTTTAAATTATATTTTTGGATAAAACGTTATCATTTTAAGGCATATACTTGGCAACCATGATTACATTTTCTTGCATTTTTAAGAAAACAACAACATTTTAAAGCATTCTATAATGCTATTAGCATAAACAACAATATTTTAAAGCATTATGTAGCACTTTTGACCTAAGTGGTGATGTTCAAGTATTTGTGGTGAAAACAATAACATTTGAAAGCATCATGTTACATTTTTGAACAAAAAAATAGTAATATTTTAAAGCATTATACAGTATTTTGGCAAACATGGTAAAGTTTTAAAGTAGTTTATTGCATTTTTAGAGAAAAAAATAATGTTTTAAAATATTTATTTCATTTTTGATAAAATGATAATATTTAAAAGCAATTTATATCTTCTTTTTTTTTGCAAAGATAATGGTATTTTAAACATTTTCAAGCATTTTTGAATAAGGAAAGTAATGTTTTAAAATATTTTATGTCGTTTTTAGCAAAAATAGTGATGTTTTAAGTAATTTTTTATTGTCCATTTTATTTTAAGAAATAAGAGTGATATTTTACAGCATTTTTAAGTATTTAAAAAAAAACAATGATGTTTTAAAGTTGTTGATGAGGGCTGATGATGAATTCTTTAATTGTGTGAAAAAACCACAATTTGCATCGCCAAAAGTTGGAGAAGCTAGCTTGGTCAAATTTACTATAGGAGGAGAAGATTTCTCAAGCAAAAGCCTTCATCAAAATCCTCTAGTAATGTGCTATAACCTTTAATCTATAACAAAGTCATACTTCGTCAATCTTCATTTCAGTTATATATACCATATGAGTAAAGTCCTTCCATTATCTATTCCTAATCGATTAAGGGTTTATGATACGTCAAAATCCTATACAAATGTAAATATGAATCATCTATCAATATGTGTTGAACTTATCACCACAAACTACTTTGTGTGATGTGTAATCACTATGGCTAGATATTTACTGTTTTAATTATTTATTGATGTTTATTTAGGAACCCAAATTTAGATCAAATCAGAGATAACTCCAATCTTATAAGTATTGACTCAACAAATCTTGTTTTGACCATAACATATTTTCAAATGTAAACAACATGTGACCAAATTGGCTTTATCAAACAAAACTTGATTAGTCTCATATTTATACACTATATGAATCATGTGCATCTATACCATATTTGATAGTAATATCTTGGCTAAAAGGACAATGTCGCACACAATATAATTACATTATAAATCATTAACTGCATGCAATACCACATGGCTATTGCTATGTGGTCATATTAAAAAAAATAGTTTTTCAATTATTTAATCCATATCAATGTCTTAATAATGTGGCTATTGTTAGTATATGTCCTAAATCTAATAGCACTTTTGGATATTTAGTATATTTATTTCTTATGTATCATGACATTATTGATTTATTTATATATATATATATATATATATATATCATTTGTTATTTTATTATTATATATCTATATGCTTAATAAATGTAATAATGTTTTTAGTTTTAATTAGTTGAATACTATTTTTAAATATCTCTAGTTAAGTATTATTGTAAATAAGGTAATAATAATATATAAAGACTAGCATTTGTAGTAATTGATGATAACATCTATGTCTTATGATATGAGATATCAAGTTAACACATAAATACAAATTAGTGAACTAATGTACTAGACTAACCCATAATGAGAATGTTACATGGATCATTATATAAGTGTCATAAACAATTCACATAGTAACAATGGTGTATGTGATCCTTAGACTTGAGATCATCATGATTTCTAGTATTGAGCATAACATATTTTGATATTTTTAAATGTCATATGTAACAAGTAAATTATAAAGAAATGGTAAGATATATCATGGTTCATGTAGAGAGATATGTGTAATCAAAATAGGATTTATCTCTTATATAATAGAATTGATATTTTGGACTCTTTAATTGAGTAAGATTATGAAAATGCATGGCTATATTCAAATAAGTTGATATGTGATATTTGCTTCATTTGATAGAATAAGTCTACTTAAAATATCAAAGAAATGTAAAATTAAACAATACAAGTGTAAAATATTCCATACCTTATGTTCAATTAGGATATTTAAGATAAAAAGATTGAATTACATAGTAACATTGGTCACAAATAAGGTAATGTTGAATCATTGACATTTTCGTTACTTAAATGGTCATAATGTGTAACAAAACATTGTTTATTGCTTGTAATACCAAAGTTAAATAGTCATTATGAAAATTTATTAGGTTGCACATTAAGATCAGAAATAATAGTGACGTTAATTAATAAAGGTAAATTTAAATATATATACTGAAAATCTAAGATATGTCTAGGATTCATTGAACTATTTGGGTATAAAATTTTACTAAGCTCACAATGTAAAAATTAAACTAAATTTTGTTAGTACATAGCTTCACTAAACAAGTTGGGTTTTATAAGAAAGCCTATCCTAATGGTTTAAATTAAAACTTTAAAATAGTATTATAAATATATGATATTTGTATATTATAGTGGTGGCTTAGGATTTTTTACATGTTTTACTTTTGAGAAAAGAAAATGCATACAAATGATTGACACTCAAAAGTGTATAAGCTAGCACTCTAAATTGATTCTTAATCGTGTAGATACTATAAAGACTGAGAGGCAAATAATTTGTGATTGTGGTTTGACGAATCATCTAATATGGAAATATGTACAAATCTACTACATTGTGTTTATGTACATACTATAACATTAAGGTTTATAGCATGAAACTTGGAAAGCAAATAGTTTTCTATGTGTTTTTCTATAGCGTATGTGTACTTGTTTGCTAATAGTTCCTCCAAAAATAAAATAAAATATAAGAGATTGCATAAAATCCTCACCATTCTTGTGAAAAATGATTGAAAAAGTTTTAAAACCTTATCCTTTTTCCAAAAATTGAGTAAAATGCTTTCAAAAAATACCATTTCATGTAAAAAGACAATAGAAGGAGACAAAATACTTCCAAACACCTCTGCATTTGCTGAAAATGGTATGAAATGCGATCAATTGTTTAAAATGTGACCATTTTCTTGAAAATATAAAACCTTACTCAAAAATATCACCAATTTTATAAAAAATGATATAAAACACATTTAACATCATGTGCATAAAATCTGCACCATTATTGCAGAAAATGATTGAAAAACCTTTAAAACATTATCATTTTTTTAGAAAATGAGTAAAATGCTTTCAAACAATACTATTTCATATAAATATGCAACAAAAGTACATAAAATACTTCAAAAAACCTTTGTACTTGTCAAAAATCGTACGAAATACTGTCAATTATACAAATATGTTGCCATTTTCTCAAAAATGCAAAAAATTACTTTAAAACATCATTCGTTTTGTCGAAAATGATATAAAACATATTTAACATCACGTGTACATCTGAAAAAAATTTAAAATATCATTATTTTTATGGCAATTGGGTAGAACACTTTCATACAATATTGTTTTGTGTCAAAAGGTAACAAAAAGCTATAAAATACTTCAAAACACCTTTGTACTTACCAAAAATGGTACGAAACGTTGTCAATTATTCCAACACATCACTATTTTCTTGAAAATACAAAAAATTGCTCTAAAACATAATCGTTTTTATCAAAAATAATATACATTATGTTTTAACATCATGTGCATGTCCAAAAATCGTTAAAAAGGTATAAAACATCTATGTTTTCTTCGAAAAAACAAAATACAAGAGATCACACAAAATCATCATTGTTATTCTGGAAAATGATGAAAAAAGCTTTAAAACAGACAAAACAAGACATAAACTAGTACTTGAATAGTATCTGTTGTGAATAGTAATGGTAAAAAAATTAGTTGTTACAAACTCATGTATATAAACACATTATTGTTATTTATTTTTTCATCAATACTTTCATTCACATTTAAAACTTTTTTATTCTTTCATCAATATTTTTTCACATAGTATTAGAGAAAATTTCATCCTAAATCTACCTTTCATTTTTTGTTACTTGTTGGTTTTTGGTACATCAAGACATTTTCCTTTATAGCTTAATTATGAAATAGAAAAGAAAGGCTTGTCATACAACAAACTAGGAGCATATGTATAGGTATATGAACATAATTTACAAGAAGAAAATAGGAAATAATTAATTCCTAAATCAATAGGATTCTTTAACTAATATCCATAAGAAATTCTTATATAAGAAATTTTCTAAATTATAAATATTTTCTAAAATAAAATTTTTTAAATTATAAGGACTTTTAAACACTCCTTCTCTAGCTAGTGAGCATACATATTTTATTTCCAATTTGGTGATACATCTTTAAAATGCCATACTGTTGAGTCCTTTTATAAGCACGTATGCAAGTTAACGATTAGACGAGACATATGGAATATAAATTAATCCATTATTTAGCTTCTTATTTATGTAGTGTCTATTTATCTTAATTTGTTTTGTTCTATCATGTTGAATAGGATGGTGAACAATGTTAATTGTTAATATCAGACTTGTTACCACAAAATAAACTTATTGGTCTTTTCAATTTGATTGTTTAATCTCCCAAGATTATTTTGAGCCATAACATTTCATATAGTTCTTATGCATTGCCTTTAAATTAAAGGTGTTAAATGGCTCAAGTTGGCCTAGGGTCGAGCCTTCATAGTAGAAGCTTGGCCATTAATAGGTTGGGCTAGGCTGGGTTTCTATTGTTATAGAGATAGGCCTATTCAGGCTCGGGCCTGCCTTGCCATTTAAACACCTTTATTTAAAGCTATAGTTTGCATTGTTCAATCTCAAACAAGAGAGATCCACACTTAGGTGTGCAAGCAACACTGTTACAATGTTGGAATTTTAAATGCGACCGAGTTTGGTGATGAAAACAATGCCAAATTCATTATCCTAGAGCCTTTTAATTGCCTTACTACTTCAACAGCTGCCCTTTCATCTTCTACTCATTTTCCTCCTCTTACCATGACTTTAGCTACATCTTCTACTTTAGTTATTAAGAGTTTTGATGCCAAGATGGAGATTTTAGACTTGGATTTAGATGGTTACTTAGTTGTATTAACCTTTGTTCTTTCGTGACCAAAAAAAAAGAATATAATTGTTGATATAAGGGGGATGTAGGATTTTTTGATATTATAATTTTCATTAACGTGATGTATAAGTTATTCGGTTATATTGATTGACTAATTGCTTTTAACACTATACTTTATGCTATCATATTCACAGATGTCATATGTTATATCTCTATGTTTATTTATGTTTCATTGCTTTATATTTTATTTATTTCCTATGTGTTTCATTTGTTATTGTGAGTTTATTGTGATGTAGAAAACTAGTTTCATTGATATTTCAGACAAGACATATATTTTAAAGTTTTTTTTTAGTCTCATGTAATTATTTTTTTGTTTTGTTGATTAATGAAAACTTTGTATTTTATGTTTTCTTTGCTTTTAGATTAAAGTTTTGTCATGGACTAGCTAAAAGGGCAGTTTATTTGGAATTTTGTTTGTTAACCACTATGACCAAAACAAAGGGTGTTTAGTGCGTTGAGTGTGATGAAAAATAAGGGTCAAGAATGCAAAGACAATGAAATAGAATCTTGGTGTCATTTTTAAACAAACATCCCACTTAAGTCAACAATTGGAAGAGATTTAAAAGTCGTGCTAACATTAGGCTCAAGTAATGCTTGAGCCAGGATACTCTAAAAACTAAGTGCTAGTGTTATGCCCAAGTTATCATCGAGTTAGCATTGGTAAGAGATTTTCAAACCTGAGCTTGTGTTGTGCTTCAGTCACATAACAAGTCTTTGATGTTTTTAGGGCTTTCAAAATGATGATCTAAAAAGAGAGTACTTACTTTGAGTGTCTTAAGAACCTTATTACTTATTCTTGAGTGAAAACACAAATCTTATCATAGTAAATGAGATTTGTCTTGGTGGTTTTATTTGTGAGATTTTTTTTATTGTCTTTCTAAAATTTAATTGTGAATCCTTTAGAGTTCTAAGTGATGTTGGTGGCTGAGTTTCAGTCGATTGAACAAATCATATGAGAATTTCATAGGCAAGAAAGGATTAGAGTTTTGAACAATGGAATTGCTAGAGTAGGTAGCTTTGAGTCAAACCAAGAGTTCTTGATAATCATCAAGTCTTTCTTATTATAGCAAAATTTTAGATGGTTCACCCCCAAGGGTTTTAATCTTGTGAAATTATAAGATTTTCCCTCTGATAATAATTTGAATTATTTCAATTTCTTTATTACTTTTAATTGCATGACTTGGTATTCTTTGTGATGGATTGTAGCTAAAATCTTGAGATTTATTGTTTTTGAATTCATCTAGAGTGTAATAAAATTTATAGTTTTTTAAATTTATCTTGAATAAAATATTTAATACGAACAAACTTCAACAATGTATACAACAAAATTCTTTTTTTATTATTTTTTTGGTTTTTGTTATAGAATTTAGTAAACCTATTATTCACTCTAAGCAAAACAATTGTGGTTAAGATTGATATGGACAATAATCATTTTAGTACTTCACTCTATAATGTTGCCACGGAAGAAAAAAAAATTACAAGATTAACTATATGTACATGTGCGTGTACATACACACACATTCACATGCGTGTTTATGTAAGTTTACATATTTTTGTATATATAAATATGCAATACGAGAAAAACTCCAATTACGTGCCCCACACAATCAATTTTCGTATTGATGTTTATGAATTTTGTAAACTTATTCTCAACTTTGAGCAAGTAATTGTAGTTTAGATTAATGAGGATATTAAATGTTTTTGTACTTCACTCCATAATGTTACCACAAAAAAAACATAAAATTAAGAGTGATTTTATGTAAGTTTACATACATTTGTACATATAAACATGCAAGACCAAAAAACTCCAACAATGTACCCACATAATCAATTTTCTTCTTTGTGTCTAAGAATTCTCCATACCTATTCTCAACTTTTAGCATGCGATTGTAGCTGGTATTGATGAATATGCTAAATGTTTTTGTACTTCACTCTACAATATTGTCATTAATAAAATGAAAAAAAAATATAAAAGTGACTATTTATACATATTTTCACGTGTTTATTTAAATTTACGTGTCTATAAAAAATCACGACTGTTGCGTACATCATTGAATTAATTTTTTTGTTTATGTTATGAAATTTACTAAACATATTCTCAACTTTCAGAAGATAATTTGTGGTTGGAATTGATGTGAATACTAAATATTTTTGGTACTTCACTCTATAATGTTACCACAAATTAAAAAAAAAGAAAGTAGTGGGCTATATGTATATATACACAAATGTTTATACCCATTTGATATAAACAAACGTATGAGGCTTTAATGTGTGAAAACAGAAGCATTGAGAACCTAGATGTTATTTGTTACTTTATAAAAGGTACCCTCGAGTTCTGATAATGAATTCTCCCTCCCTTTCCTATCGCTCCTCTGAAGAAACCCTACTCTTTGAATTTTTTTTAACGGAAAATCTAAAAATATTTATTTGTAATTTGATCGAACAAAAATTTAAAAGAAGTTTCAAAAAATGGCGGAGAAGACACCGTCGAGAAGAGAGTTACTCGATCGGTGGAGAGGGATTGAGGAAGAAGAGGAACAAGATGACGGTAATAGTCCCTTGAAACGACGCCGACTGCATCGGCTCAAAGAGGAATGGTAAAATTTGTATTCGTCTTTTTTTCCTTTGATATAATGTATTTTCAAATACTTCAAAAAATGAATATAATTAGTTGCGAAATTTGGAAAATTGTGGTTCTTAACTTCTCTTGCGTTAAGAGGCAGGTTCAAAAATTTCCAAGGATAAAACTATTTCAGATTGGTCTGTTGTTTCTACTGAAGCTGACTCAATTCGATTCTGCGATATGTAATTGACTTTGTTTGCAGCAAGAGCAAACTCAAAGTTGATGAAATAAATAAATAGAAACTGAATTATTTTCTTTGATTGGGTTTGCAAACCTTTCTTAGAGAGGTGGCATGGATAAAAATGGAAGGAAATTAGAGGCCTACCACATTGGATAGTGAAGGTATAGTAATCTTACGATATGGTTTTTAGTGGAAATTTGATCAAGATGATTGAAGTATCTGAGCTTGGATAACTATGTTGTAATATAGGTCCACCACATTTGCATCTGCATGTGGTAATAAATAGCGTGGCTAGCTGCAGTTTGCTATATTTAGCCATATAGTTTTTCAACTATGATATGCTTCAATTCATTCAAGATAAGTGGAGTATCTTTTCTTTTCATTTAGGTTTGCAGATGCATTTAGTTTCTTGATTAATTTGCCTAAAGATAATCACATCTGGTGTGCTTCATGGGACATAATGGGGCCATACATGGAGATGTTTTACAATTACTTCAAAGATGAGCGCCAAGACTCTCCTCTCAAACTTTTGTGGAAAAGGATCTCTGAGGAAATGCGTCATTGCATCCAATGCATTTCTCAACACCACCAAGCCCAACAGATGTATAGCACAGAATATGACTTGGCTATCATTGGTCCTCTTCTTGATGTGTTGAGGAGTCTTGATGAGGAAAGGGTGACTAATCACTTGAGAGAGATAAATGCAAGACTAGCATGCCAAGAATATAATCCTCAATGTGACAATGACGAAGTTGTTTGTATCATGTATGAGGTAGTTTGTTGTCTTTGAGTTTTTTATTTTATGTGCACTTTTCTTAATTTTTTTTCTACTTGCAATTGAAATTTTGTAATATCCTTAATAACTTTGTAATATCCTTAATGCAACCTGGTTTATGTTTTTTGTCAATCTGATTACAGGTTTTGATGTTCCCTGTCCTATTGGATGACCAGTCCTTGTTCATTGAATTTGAAATATTCATTGAAGCAGTTGATAATCTGCATGAACTGGCTTTGGATGGACATCAACTGCTTCCGGTATCTGTTTTGCCTTCTTTCATTGCTATGCATTTCAATTTTTTATTTCTTGTCTTACAAAGTGCACCTGACTTTGTCAGGGTGTTTTTGCATTGTTTTTCTTCAATAGAAGAGTGCGTACTATTGGTCGGAGATTAGCCAGATCTATGGGAAAATTAAGGTACTGTTCACTCATAGCTTCTATCTTTTTTTGGGTTATAATGCTGTATTCGACTGTCACAAATTGCTAGATTCAATGATTTGATTTTTTTTATCTTCAAGAGGATTGTAGGTTGACATTTGGTGTTCTGGGAATTGAATAGTTTTGTGTTTCTATACTTATTTCCTTAACCACATGTCTCTGTGTGTGTGTGTTCAATTATTTTATTTGATGTATCATAATTTTTGGCAGGTTTTGGATTTTTTTTTGTAGAGCATGATTTCCCTTCTTATGGCTTTTTTTATTCTTTTCAAATTTAATTTTATGTTGTTTGTATAAGGCTGTCTGCAACAGTGTGCATATGTATCTTTCTCTATCATCGGTAAAAAATATTTTGGTTTCTTATTGGAAAAAAAAAGATTACATGTTTCTTGCAGTCATGGGGTATTTAGACTTGCTCTTGCCTATTAGTTTTTTTTTCATTTTAATCGAAAGATAGAAAGATTTTATGAACAGAAAAGGAGATTTACAATAGGTGCCCGAGCTATCCAATAATCCTAAATAACATCTGTAATATACTATCTAGTTTTTGAGCCCTTCACAAACCACTTCCCATATTAAATTAATGAAGAAAAAATAATAATCTTGAAATTTCTTTTTGACCAAGGCCCAAAGAGAAGCTAGGAACTGAGATTTGTGCCACAAAGAATTGACATCTTCTGATCTAGAATCATCTTATAATTTTTTGCTCATATCTTTCCAAATAAACCAATAAATTGGCTAGGAAATAGATCTCTTTTCTACTCTTGGTTTATCTTCTTAACAAAAGTTGATACATTTGTGATAAGCACGGAAACAAGAGAAGGTGGAAAACCCTCAAATATTTAGGTTGCATTTGATATTGTTTTTCAAATGTTGTTTTCTAAACTTGTTTTAGAGAACGAAGATGTGACGTTTTAAATTGAAAATGCATTTTGTAACTTGTTTTGAAAATAATATGTGAAAATGAAAGCATGTATAGTTAGTGTATGCATGAAAAATATTGCTTATTTTTGCAGCACTAGAAGATTTTTGGAAACATTCAATTCCACCATATGGCAATATGGTCTTGGATTAAGTATAGCTCTTATCATTAACATTATATGTTTAGTTCAAGGATGTTATCTGTTTGCTTGTAGGAGGGCAATAGATGTGGAACCATTGCAGCCTATGCTCAAGAAATTCATTGGCTTTCTGGAGAGTGAAGTATTACCTTCAACTTTAAAGACTCCAAGGCCAAGGGCACAATTGGAACGCTTGCCCATATGGCTTGGCATCACATCATTGTAGGAATTGATGGCATACTCTTCATTCTTGATAAATATAATATTATAGATATTTATACATATTTTTCCTTTTTTATTCTATTGGTTGATTTGTTTATACATTTTTGAAGGCTCGAGTTTTTAGAACCTCCAGCTTTAGAAGAAGGGATTCTTGAACGGTATCCCATTTTCTTTGATATTGTTCTCAACCATATTAGCGGTGATTCGCCTGAATTTTCTCATGCAGTTAGTTGCTTGAGAGAACTCTTCAAAATGCTTGGTAGGTGCCTTTCACCTTTCTTAAATTGATCCTTTGTCTAAAGTTGGGATTGATGTCTTGTATTTTTTCTTTTTCTGTTTTTTGCTTGTATGAGCTTGCTTTAAGGTTGTAAGCTTTGGTTGAGGTCTACATTGTCACCAAGCGTGATGCGAAATACACTGCTGGGTCAATGCTTTCATACCCGAAATGAGAAAATCCATAAAGACATTTTTGACCTCTTTCTGCCTTTTCTTCAGGCATGTTTATTTGCCATCTGTATTCATCCCTACTTCAGTATATGAAAATATATTTCACTCTTGTCAATTTGTTTATTATGGTGTTGGGGTAGCTTTCACAATGTTACTGATGTGTGTGGTTCCTATTAATCCAGTCGCTTGAAGCTTTGCAAGATGGGGAACATGAAAAGCAGCGTAGGCATTTTCTATACTTTCTCCTCCATCAGGTTCCTGTGAGCAACAACTTCACTGTTCTAACAGCACAATTGGCCTGCAAGGTTTGTGTTCTTGTATCTCTGAAAGATTTGCAGCATGAGGCTTGTAGGCATGTCAGTTTTCAACTCTTACCTGGTTCTATTGTTCTAGCTCACCTCCCACTATTTACAAAAGTTTTTTTTTCCAGATTTCCCTTCTTATTATACACCGAGGCTACAAGATGAACCCGCCATGCCCACCTTTTGAATGTGCACATATGTGGTATGTTGAACTAGGGCTTTTATACTTGGTTATGACTATTTTTGTGGTTGGCTGTCTGCTTTAAACCTTTCACTCTTTTTTTTTGGTTTTTCTTCTTTCCCTCTTAAGATGTTGGAGCAAGTTCTTGTATGGAAAAGGTGATACTTGAGATAATTTTTTCGGCCAGTCATAAGAAAATTTAGCTTTTTTAAATTGTATCTTTTTACAAAATCTGAGAAAAAAATTTAACAGTAGATCGTGATTTTGTTTTTCTTTAGTATATATTTTAAGAAAATCATATCTTCAACCCACTCCACTGCATTAACTCATTGATTCAAATAAATTAGTATTACTCATTTGTTAGCAATTTTAATGGACAGGGGCCCTTTCCTTGTGTCTTCCCTGAAGGATTCATTACTTCATAGTTCTTTGCGGCAACCTGCCTTTGACCTTATACAAACTATTCTAGTGTCTGATGCTGGTGCTTTAATAACTTCCTTGCTGAAGTCTACCAGACCTTTTAGTAATGAACCAATCATTTCTATCGAGATGAATGATGATGAAGATGATCACAAGTTTCTGTCTGCTCAAGATGCTGAAGAAAAGGATGACAGTTCTTGGAGTGAATTTAGTGCACTAAGTAGAATCTCTTCCAATGAGTTCAGAGTGTGGATGTGCATTCCAATGCTGTGGATTGACGTTCTAGTTGATATTAATCCCTCAATCCTACCAGTATCATTTTGCAAGGCTGTCTTCTGGGCTCGATCTCAATTTTCTCTTGTAGAACCTGAAATTGGTGCAGAACTGGCACTTGATGTTAGGACTTGGTTATCATCATCTGCTACAGAAATCTCTTCAACATTTGGGTGGAAGGTTCCAACTGGTTGTGATGATGGTGGAGGTGGGAAGGTGTCCAAGAACTCAATTGAAGTGTCAACAATGTGTCTTCCTTTAATAAGGGCATTCAAGAGGTTCTAAACACATTAATTTCTCTTATCTCATCTTTCCTGATATATAGTTCCACAATAATATTTGATGTTTTCTAGTTGTTTGGATACTACACAGTCGCTACTTAGTATAACAGTGGGTAGTTAATCGAATATGGAATTGCAATCATTTAAGGAGTTACTCTGTCTCTGTTTCTGTAGGTTAACTGAACATTTTATAGTTCAAGCAGGACATGGAGAGCTTCGGAAACAGTGGACTTGGCAGCCAAGTATGGGTGAAAGCGTGGTGCTTGCACTTGTGGATCCTAATGATGTAAGTATATCTAGTTCTTATTTAAACATATTACCTTTACAGTCTTTATATATTTATGATTTTTTCACTCTTTTCCTGACCTGTTATTGAACTTCAGCCAAGAATTACACCTAATTTTCTTCTCTTTGCTTGGTTCAGAATGTGAGACAATTTGGTAAGTGTATCTTGGAACAAGTTTCAAATACACGGGGTCTTGCTTGTGGTTTGAAGTTTCTTTGTTCCGACAGTTCTTCTTTGTCAGCCATTTTTCTGGGCTTGAAACATGCTCTAAAACTGGTAAGTTTTACACTTCTTCTGTAAGTCTTCTGACTCGATAATTTTGGATTAATCTTTTTTGCTTGTTAACCTTTTTGCTCTTTGGCATACATGTATGTATCTAAAATTCATTTGACATTTTGGTTTAGGCTTCTTGGCCATGCTTTTATCTTAAAAGTCATGATTCTCTAAAGAAATGGTTATGGAATGATTAGTGCCTTTATGATATGAGAACAAAAACTTACTGATCTGATAAGCCATTTGCACATTTTCAGGTCCAACTAGATTCTGTTCTGCTGAAATTTCAGACTTTGCATCATTTTTTCTTTGTTCTACGAAAAATATTTGAAGAAGGGCATTTACCGAAATCAGGTTTGCTGGAAAATTCCTCAGATCTCTCAAGTACTGCAATGTTTTCTTCCCAAGGCGGATTTTTAAGTCAGCCAGTCTTTGAATATTTGGATGTCGAGACTGGATACTCTTCAAATGTTGACTTGAAGTTACAGAAAAATTTTCGTTACGTGCTGTCGGAAGTTACATGGCCTTCTGTAAAGAGGTGTTTGCTGGAAGGGAAGTTGTTTCTTGATTACAGTCTTTGTCAGGTAAAATTCCAATCTCTAATTCGGAAATGACTGCCTGCCAACCCCATTTTGTGTTGTTTCTTTTTCGACTCTTGATTGTTGTTTGTAGGTTGCTTGTTTTTGGCTTTATTGAGTTTTTAAAGAACTGTTAAATATGAGCTAATTTGATTTTCTCTTTGATACAAAATGGCTTGGCTTCTCTAAGCAGTCATTCTTCGTCTTGTTCCCTTGTTTCAGATGACTTGTATCCGCTTGCTGGAGATCCTACCTGTTGTTTTTGAAACACTTGTCCCATTACTTGCTGAACCATCGGGAAATTCTGGAACAAAAATGGAAAATGTGTTTGACTTCAAATGGCTTCATGACCTGATGGACTGGGGAAAGTCGCAACTTAAGGTTGTTGTTGTATACTGGAAACGAACAGTAACTTCTCTGCTCAATCTGCTAAAAGAGTCATGCAATGTTACTTCCATATTGACAGTTAGGTCCATTGAAAATCTTGTTTCATCTGGTGAGCTTTCTATTTATTAACTTACATTGGTAAATGTCACTTTGATTTCATCTACTTTCAGGAAATGTTCGGAGCAGAGAACTTTCTGCTAGTCTCCATTGTTTTATTATTGTTAACTATTTTCGTACACTTTTTTTTTAATTACTCATTGCTTTTTTTGTTTGTCTTTTTGTACCTTTTTGTAGATAATCTTAATGTGGATGAATTGATAGAAAAAGTATCACACCTGTGTGTTTCATTATCAAAAGAAGCATGTTCCAATAGTGAAAAGAGCTTCCTCAGGTCAAGGGATATTTTAGCCGAGGGCTTATCTTTGGAGAGGAAGTCTGTAGCTTTAGATGTATGGCCTTTTCCTGCAAAGGATACATATGTTGAAATCCTGGATTCTGAAACAGTGGCTAACAGGAGTAAAGATACTCTGATTGTTGTTTCAGATGATGAGACAGAAAAAGAACTTTCAGTCAAGCAGGTTACTCTATCTGATGATAAGTCAAGACAGCAGGCTCCTATGTCCGGTAAAAGGGCTTCACAAACTGACTCCTTGAAGAATAGTGTTTCTAGAGTGGATACTGCTGAGGATTTGTTGGATGATTTCCAGCAAAGAGGTAAGGATGGTTCTGTCCTAGCTTCTCAGAAGCAGGACTTTGGCAAATCAACAGGCAAATTACCAGATTCACTAAATTCGAAAGTTGTGAATGGAAAGAAGAAAGAAATAAACTCCAAATGCAATGCTAATTATTCTTTTTCATCCCAGAATAGAGTTGATTTGGGGAATAAACCTGTTGAGTCCTCCAGTTCCAAAACTGCGAACCTAGCTTGCAGCAATGTTGCGAGATCTACTGATATGATGCTGAAAGAGTTGGTATGTGATTCCAAAAATGATCCATTGGAGTCTGCTTTTAAATCCAGTAAACATCAACAGTCATATCTGGCAAAGTCAGGTCCCTTTGTTCCTAAACGGCAAGTCATTCAACTTAAATCAACTTTCGAAAGTCGATCCAGTCGTTTGCATAGGCTGGAGACCGCAGTTAGAAGGTTCAGGCCTCCAAAGCTTGATGACTGGTACAGACCCATTCTGGAAATAGATTATTTTGCAACAGTTGGATTAGCATCTTCTAGTGAAGATGAGAATCACTTGCTTTCCAAATTAAAGGAGGTTCCTGTGTGTTTTCAATCACCTGAACAATATATGGGCATCTTTCGTCCTTTGGTTTTGGAGGAGTTTAAAGCACAGTTACATAGTTCGTTTCTGGAGATGTCTTCATGGGAAGACATGTATTATGGCAGTTTGTCTGTGTTGTCAGTTGAGAGGGTTGATGACTCTCATCTTGTTCGCTTTGTCCACGATGACAACGAATCTGTGGCATGCAAAAGCTTGTCAGAGAATGACCTTGTTTTGCTCACCAGAGAGCCTCTGCGGAAGACTTCCCATGATGTTCATATGGTTGGAAAGGTATTATTTCATAATTCCTTAATCACCTGTGCATAGAGTTGGCTGAGTGTTCCATATGAAAATGGAAAACATTTTGACATCCCAACAATTATAGTTCTAGGAGATTTTATCATTTGCATACATGGACAACAAGGATCTTGAGCCAGGTGGTAACATTTTTTTGTCAAATGAGATAATATTATTGGTAATTTGCACTGCTGAGACCTGCTGTTGTTGAGTGTAGCATATGAGTAAGGGATATAGTGGTTGATGGAAACAAATGAGAAAGACATAATAGTTTTACGTAAGTTTGACAAACTATTGTGCACATGCATCCACATGCACTCACACACATAAACATTAAATTATCACAGGATAATTTTGTTGATCACAGGATAATTTTGAAGTCTAAAAGTAGAAAAATCTTTGAATGACTCCACTGTTCTTGGACACCATATATCTTTAACATATGCATCATACTCCCATGCGACACTTGGGAATAAATCTTTGCGTTTGTTTATATCTTTGATGACCATAGTCTCTACGCACTTAATGATGTTATTCCCAAGTGTTGATTGGCAATTTTGTTATCCTCCATCTTGCTGATGGCAGGCTTAAATTTTGGCTGCCCATTTGGAATTTATTTTTTCTTAAGTTGTTGATGATTCACCATACCAAGATCCAAAAGGGGATGGGATGAGTGGTGAAGGGCCTTGGATTCAACCTAGAGTCAGGTGTTCAAAACCCGTGGTGACCATAGAAACATTGAGGGATTTATGGGTATCACAAAAAAAAAGAAGAAAAAGGAAATGTTCATCTTACTAACTGTAAAATTAAAATCTTCATCAAACATGTTTAGTCTCTAAGATGTTATCTGTCACAGAAGGTTGATATGTTATGTATTTAAGTGGCAAAAATTGGATCTTGTTTAAATCGTTGGTAGAAATGGACCTTATGGTGACTCAGAGGTTGATACCTATATGTTTTTATTTTGTTCTTTCAATAGTTTATGTTGTAAGATTGTGTTACTCTGAAGAACCAACCTGTTTCTCAGGTGGAGAGGCATGAAAGAGACCACAAAAGAAGGTCAAGTATATTGCTTATCAGGTTCTATCTTCAAAATGGATCTACACGTTTAAATCAAGCTAGGAGGAACCTTCTTGAACGTAGTAAATGGCATATTAGTCTCATTATGAGCATTGCATCTCAACTTAGAGAATTTCATGCTCTATCATCATTAAAGAGTATTCCTTTACTTCCAATTATTCTGAAACCTGTCAGTGTTTCCCTTGGTCACAATGAATCAAGAGAGCTAGAGCTGGGTAAGCTTTCTCAGCCCTTGCAGCAAGTTTTGAAGACCTCCTTTAATGAAAGTCAACTGCAAGCTATCAGTGTTGCTATTGGGTCATCTTGTTTACAGAAAGATTGTGAATTGTCTCTTATTCAGGGTCCTCCAGGTATTTTCTTACAATTTTTTTATTCTTTCTCTTTGATTTATTCTAATGGATATGAAGCTGGCAGCATGAACAATTTTGTTGTTTGGATTAATAGGGACTGGGAAGACCCGCACTATAGTTGCCATTGTTAGTGCATTGCTTGCTTCTAGATCTTCTATGAATGGTCATCTTAAACAGCGTTATAGTTCATGCACCAATTCGAGACCAAAGGTTAGCCAGTCGGTTGCTATTGCAAGGGCATGGCAAGATGCAGCCTTGGCCAGACAATTAAATGAGGAAGTGGAAAGGGATAAAAATTCATTGGAAAATTCTGTGAAAGGAAGGGTGCTCATTTGTGCTCAATCAAATGCTGCTGTTGATGAGTTGGTATCAAGAATATCTAGTAAAGGCCTGTATGGTGGTGATGGTAAGATGTATAAGCCATATCTTGTAAGGGTTGGAAATATCAAGACAGTTCATCCAAATTCACTTCCCTTCTTTATTGATACACTCGTTGACCAACGTTTGGCAGAAGAGATGTTGCATTTAAGTGATCCTAAGAATGATTTGTATACACACTCTTCTACGCTACGTACTAATTTGGAACAGTTAGTTGACCGTATTAGGTTTTATGAAGCTAAGCGTGCTAACATTAAAGATGGAAATTCAGACCCTAACAATGTGTTGGAAGATGAATCTCATAAGGGAGATGATATGAAAAAAATGTCTGACAACGAAGTAGAGGCAATGCTACGGAAACTCTATGAAAAAAAGAAACAAATGTATAAAGATCTTAGTGCTGCTCAGCTGCGGGAGAAGAAATCATATGAAGAAACCAAAGCATTAAAACATAAACTGAGGAAGTCTATATTGAGGGAAGCTGAAATAGTTTTAAGTACCTTAAGTGGCTGTGGTGGAGATCTTTATGGAGTATGCGCTGAATCAATATCAGGTTTTAAATTTGGTAATCCGTCTGAAAATACTCTATTTGATGCAGTTGTGATTGATGAAGCAGCCCAGGTAATATCTTGTCCATTTAGTTGTTTGGCATGTCAAGGTTTTCATTGTTTCAGGCAGTGTTGCTTCATTTTAAATTTGTTAAGCTCTCTGCTAATGTTACAGGCTCTAGAACCTGCTACTTTGATTCCTCTTCAGCTGCTAAAGTCAAATGGGACAAAGTGTATTATGGTAAGGATTACTTTATTTATCAGGTGCTGTGTAGCATAAGGATTGTAACTGAAGTTTGAAAATTTTCAAGGTTGGCGATCCGAAGCAGCTTCCTGCAACAGTTCTCTCTAATGTTGCAAGCAAATTTCTCTATGAGTGCAGCATGTTTGAGCGCTTACAAAGGGCTGGCCATCCAGTTGTCATGCTTACCAAACAGGTGAAATGAAACAAAATTAGTCATTTTAATGTTTGTGGGTGTGAGGTGCTTTATACATCTAGTGTCTATACTTATGAGATTGGCAGAAGAATTTTAAGTAATTTATTTCAATTTTGTAAATGTTTTCTTTTTACCTGTATTAAAACAAGAGAATCAGTAGAGAAAACTTTAAATACATTTATGCTGGTATTAACTTGATATTTTTATGTCAAATCATGTGCTACATATTTGAGGCTATCACTTGTGAAAATGTTTTAAGGTTTGTGGGTTTTGTCTTGTCTGATGTTTGTGTAAAGCTGGTAGATGTTATCAGAAATTTAATCGAAAGGTAGAATATGAACTTCGAAGATGATAACATAATATGAATTGAATGGGCAGCTTGCTGTGATGTATATTGTTAACTTGAAATTGGTAGTTTTATTCTAGTTCTTATTGATCTTTATGACAAATGTACTTATATATAACTAGCTTGGACTGGACCAAATTTTAGATTTGTGTTTCTCTAGGGCTTGTAGGGACTGTATTTTGATTCCAGTAGTTTTTCCAACCATATTTTCATGACCAATGTGGGTTCTATTCTTTTTCAGATATTTATTTCACATTTACTCCAGCTATTCTTCTTTAGTTCTTGTCAAAATGGAGCAAGGGGAAAAAAAGCTTCTTGATTGGTGTATTCAATGACAAAATGCAATGCGAGTTGCTGCCATGATTATTTATTTGTCTGCATGCATAGCTGATATTATATTTTCAAAGAACATCAGGGTGTTTTATATTGCATCAGTACTACCATTACTTTGTAATATCTTTTTATTGCTTAACAACACAGCCTTGAGGAATATGGGATGTCTTAACATGCTGTTTATCATAATAGTTTTTTTATGTGAAGTCAAACCCAACTTATTATCTTCTAATCTCTCCAAATGGGGCTCTTAAGTAATTGTGCTGAACACAAGAAACTTTTGGATATTCATAACCTTGCAAATTGTGCGAAGGTTATTCTTCACTGTAGGTTTGATCTAGTTGCTAATCTTCTAATTATCAATGAGAGAAAATGATAGAAAAACTAAGAAAGTGTGCCAAACAAGGGGAAGTCGAGAGAAAAACGTGCTCGATAATTATTTTAGACAGAAATACAATATGGTCCCTTTAAATATCTAGGAAAAGTGGAGAGAAGCCTCCATATAGGCTCAAACTTTGACATTGTAGTCATATGAGTGCTGCTCACATGACAACTGACTGGGGCTACAATTTGGTTCCTCTTAAGTGATGACATCCATCTTAGGGTGACAAATTAGGAGAGGATTCAAATCCTTCTCTATACACCCACCTACCAATATTTTGTTTAACATATGATTGATTTACTACACAAGTTTCCTATTTTTCCAGCCTAATTTTCTATAGCTTGTTTATCAAGTGATTTTGACTGTTTCATACTGCAGTTTAAACAGCCCATTGGATGATTAGTCTAGTTTGTGTTACCTTATGATGCTTTTGTAAATAAAATGTTACTTAATGTCACTTTGATAGGAAAGCATCTGGGCAAGTATGTTAAAAGCAACTGTAATTCTTGTTTTCTTATAACACGTACTTACAAACTTTCAACTGTTGGCAGTATCGGATGCACCCAGACATATGCAGATTTCCTTCATTCCATTTTTATGAAAATAAGTTGCTGAATGGTGAGGAGATGTCAGAAAAATCAGCACCATTTCATGCAACCAAAGGTCTTGGACCCTATGTTTTTTATGACATTAGTGATGGCCAAGAGCTTCGTGGTAAGAATTCTGGTGCATTCTCTCTTTATAATGAACATGAGGTTGATGCTGCTGTTGAGTTACTCAGGTTTTTCAAGAAGAGGTATGCATGTTTTTTCCCCTCAATTTTTATTTTCGCTTTTAGTTTTTATTTGAACTATTGTACTGTTGTTCATTAGTTGATTGTTTTCTAAATTTGTATTATACGTACTTCATGCAGGTATCCATCTGAATTTGTTGGAGGGAGAATCGGCATTATTACACCATACAAGAGTCAACTTCAGCTTTTGCGTTCTCGTTTTTCTAATGCAATTGGATCTTCCATTATTTCTGAGATGGAATTTAATACGGTGGATGGATTCCAAGGTCGAGAGGTTGACATACTGATACTTTCCACTGTTAGAGCAGCAGATTCAAGCACTGCATCATCTGGGGTCAGCTCAAGTAGTATTGGGTTTGTTGCTGATGTTAGAAGGATGAATGTTGCTTTGACGAGAGCCAGGCTCTCTTTATGGATATTGGGTAATGCTAGGACTTTGCAGAGGAACCTCAACTGGGCTGCTCTTTTGAAGGATGCTAAGGAGAGAAATCGGATCTTATCAGTGACAAGGCCATACAAGTCGATGTTTAAACGCTCTATTAAGAAGAACTGTGCTTCCGAGGATGATCATTTAAGCCAGCTGAAGAATGTTGGAAAAGGTGAAGATGCTGTTCCGTTTGTCAAACAGATTGACTGCAAATCTAAGGCAAGCTTAGAAACAAAAACAAAAGATGTTGATTGTGTGGTTCAGAGTAGCAAGACAGTTGCTAGAGATAAAACCACTTCATCACAAAGAGAATATCAAGAAACTAGCAGAAGAGCCAGAGACAAACCTGATTTTCCAATGAAGAGGGATCATCCTTCTGCTGCTACACATGGTAGGAACAGACCATCCAAGAGTGTGAAAACTGCAGTTTCAGGAGAACATGCTTTGGATAGTGAAAGCGGAGGCGAAGAGAGTGGCAAAAGGAAATTCAATTCGTCTTGTACATTTACAAGCCTTAGGAAAGATAAACATTCAAAGAATAAATTAGATCACTCTGGACAAGAAGCAGGTAATGATGAAGAACATTCAAAGTTCAAGGTGTCAAAAAGTCCAAACAAATCTTCTGAGCGGGACAGAAGCTTGAGAAAATTGAAAGGTTCTATTCCTTCAAATGGAAGTAGTCTAAAGGAGCCGCAGGCAAATGATAGAGGAAAAACTCCTAATACTGTTGGCAGTTCTGAAGATTTAATTGCAAAAAGGAAGCAGCAGCGTGAAGCTGTTGATGCTATTCTTTATTCATCTCTCATTTCCTCGAAGAAGTCTGAACTATTGGTGAAACCTGCACATGCTAAAAGATCTCTTTCCCCTACTTCAATTGTTGGTAGTGGCATCAGACCACCTAAAACAAGAAAAGGTGAGTCTCCATGTAAGTTTAGTACAGCTTGTTATCAGTAAAGTTTGATTGTCAGCAAATATCAGTTGTGCATCAAAAAGTGTACTTCCACTGGTAATTGCTTGCTAAATTTCCATTTTAGATGCCAATCAATGCTTTGGATATTAATGTGTTATAGTTATCAATGGTAAGATTTAGCTATTCTTTACTTTTTACCACAACACAAAAAATTTCATGGCTCTTTTATTGATACCATGTAAATCTTGGTTGTCTAGTAATTTGATTGTTAAATGGTAGTAGTGAAATGCTGTTGGATAATGATTGATGACTTAAGGAAGCATCTCTCACCTAGTCACATGCACATTACTATAGGTTGTTGCTCCTTACTTGTTACTGCTTTGAGTTTCCTAGGTATTGAAGAGATCAGGGCATAAAACAATTCAGACAAAGCATTTTTTTACTCTTTATCTTCTGATAATCTTATTCTTCAAAATTCATTTGAGAAAGTTGTCATACTTACTATTGTTCTAGTATGTTCCTTTGACTTGCTCAAGGTCACTCAACCTTTTTGGTTAGCATTTGATATTGGCATGCTTGACATAAAACAATTAAGACGAAGCATTTTTTTATTCTATCTTCTGATAGTCTTATTCTTGAAAATTCCTTTGAGAAAGATGTCATACTTACTAGTGTTATTGTTTGTTCCTTTGACTTGCTCGAGGTCACTCAACCTTTTTGGTTAGCATTTGATATTGGCATGCTTGACACATTTGTTGTTACATAGATTCCACTCTTTTCCTTTTTTGATAGTTATACAGAAGAACTGCATATTTCTCTTTTCTATTATCCATTGGCTATTTCCCTGTATGCTTTATTTCTTTTCAGATAAATGAACTTTTGCCGTTAATGCGTCAGTTCGTGGTGAGTGTGAGATATAACGGAAGAAAAAGTCCTATCTTATTTTTTGATTGAATGAATCAGTGTAAGTCTATGGTTTGATATTTTATACTTCAGTTGCGTGATT
Source organism: Xylocarpus granatum (assembly GCA_019650275.1). Lineage (NCBI taxonomy): Eukaryota > Viridiplantae > Streptophyta > Magnoliopsida > Sapindales > Meliaceae > Xylocarpus > Xylocarpus granatum. Next base: position 123,939 of record BNST01000466.1, on the reverse strand, counting down.
TCAAGATCTTTTGTAGATATGTTTATCTCTTCTTATTGACTATTAATGTTAACCTTGTACTTATTTCACTTCAGACAGCTCCAGCCAGTGCATTGCAAGACCATTAAAAAAGACAAATAAAATGTTGTGCACCTGGGATTTGAGATGATGAAGAAGCTCTAGCACTGTGCAGGTCCAAAGATTTTAATGGACATTCTTAATTATATTCCTGACTTGTCCCGAAGTAATGAAGATTGCAAGGCTGCCGTCGCTGATAACAAGGTAATCAGTTGCATTTTTTCCTCGCTAGTTTAGAAAAATCACAGTTAGTACGGCTACCAACTGTTTTGGAGGAGTGGGGTTTTGCTTTTCCCTTAGAAAATGTATATTTAGTCTACATAATGTTTCTCTTGCAATTTTTCTTGGCATTCAAACTGGCGGTTGCCCTGAAAATCAATCTCTTTTTTTATATTAGTTTGTGTAAATACATTGTTCTTCATGGTGCAAAAGAATCCCTCTAGTAATTTTGTTATTGTTCAGTCTTCTTTGCAGAACCAATTTGTAAATACATAGCCTTAAATTTAATAATTCTATTAGGTATGTGGGATGTCCCCCATTTTTCATTTCTCAACATATTTTTTGCTTGTGCACTTGGACACCATATATTACATAATCCCATTAATAAAGGAAGCTAATAACATATTAACCACATGAAGATAATGCTTCTTTTGCTAATTGTACCATTCAAAATTCATCTTAATATGAAGAAAAATCAGAGTCAAACAATGTACACAATGCCACACACTTCAATCCATTAATATTGTACCATGCACGTATGCTTTCTAGCTTTTCAGTTCTTCTTCTCTTGCTAAGAGTTAACTATATTTTCCTTATCATTTTATTTAAGAGAGCTTATTCAAGCCCATATAACACTACAAATCACGTTATACATGCATTATTTTCAGTATTTGTAATTGTGGTTAACAATGTTTAACTCTTGATTTGTAGTCTATGCCTTAGATATTGAAGTTGCATTTTTCTTGCTTCTGCAAGATAGACAACTACTTGTACAAGGTTTATGGTTAAATATGCATAAAGAAGCATCACATCCTTCTATTCGATTCATAATAACAGAAGTCAAGAGGAGGCTAGTGCTTTATCACAGAACACGGTCTGTACATTATGGCTCAACTTCTAGAAAGCCCAAAGCATGGAAATATCTAGCATTTGGAAGAAATTTTTTTTCCAACATTTGGATTTGAATTTGTATAAATATGGTAGAATTTATTAAATATTCGAGGTTAAATTTGTATAGATTTGGTAGAACAAATCTTGGCAATCCAAAGTGGTATTTGTAGACTAAATTTTAACCTTTCATTTCTCTCATCCCTAACTACAAATAGGCTTCACTTCTTTTGGCCAAACCATCCACTTAGAGTTGTAAAGTATTGTCGCGTTGTAATTCTTTCATTCAATATTAAGCATTCTTCTTCAACTTTCTTTTGCAATTCTTTAATTTCTTGTATTCTCTAGTCTCTTAAACATATTAGCTTGATTAAGGTGATCTTTCTTGCAATAATTAAAACCTTTTTAGTATAATAACTAAAGTTTGATACTAGTTAAGCATCTCATGAACTTAGTAAAATTTAATATACCGTGATGCGTGGTATTAGAGCAAAGTTTACGAGGATACTCTGAAACTGTGTCAAGCATCATTCTCATCATGTCAGGTAAGGAGGTGGAGCTAAACAATGCAATTGAGGTGTGGCTAAGGAAAAGGCTACGATAAGAAGAAGTAACTGTCTAAGGATTGCTCACTGTGCAAGGACTTATCACTGTACAACTACATGGAGTACCAAGTCAAGTGGAAAAACTTACCAAGCCAGGAAACTAGCTGGGAAAAGGAGGATAACCTATGGCAATTTCACGGTGCCATCGAACCATGCAAGTAAAGAAAACGAGGGCATTAAGGACTTCAGTGGGGGAGAATGTCAGAAAACGCGGGCTGGACATCATGACACAACATAAAATTGCCCAAAAAAAGGTATAAATTTGCTCATACTTGACCTAGCTTCTAGAAGGTCTAAAGCATGGAAATATCAAACATCTGAAAGATTTTTTTTTCAAATATTTAAATTTGAATTGATATGAATATAGTAGAATTTATCAAATATTTGAGTTTGTATAGATCTTGTATAATAAATCTTGGCTATTTAAAGTGGTCTTTATAGACTAAATCTCAGCCATTCATTTTTTTTCAATTTTCAACTATAAATAAGCTTCACTATCTTTGGCCAAATCATTCACTTATAGTCTTGTAATTCTTTCATTTAATATCAAGTTTCTTCTTCAATTTTTTCTTACAATTCTCTAATCTCTTAAGTATCTTAGCTTGTTTAAAATGATGTTTTGCATAACAATGAAGACTTGCTTAGTATAGTAGCTAAAGTTTGATATTAATTAAGTGTCGCACGGATATAATAAAACTTATTGTCACGTGACAGCTTGCTCAATTAAAAAAAATTAATTATTCACTTTTGTTGTCTAAACAATATGTCAAAAAAAAATAATAATAAAGACCAATATAGAAAATTACATAGACTAATAAAATCAAACATACCTATTTGAAATAATCAAATTATAATACAAATAGTGTCAAAAAATATAAGAAAAATAAGAAAGAAAGCAAAGAAATACCTTGAGAGAAAGAAAATCAAATGGCTAAATTCGTAGGCATAGAGACCAAAATGGAGAACCTTAAACTAAGAGCAATTCAGCTATAGCAAGAACCCATGATAGTTGTTCAAAAACTTGAAATATATCTTGGGGATTTAGGAAATTTGGTTGGATTTTTCGGTGATAGAAGCAATCAAATGAATTTTTTGGAAATATGATTTGTATGATACATGAGATAGAAGACAGACAATTGACCAAGCTCACAATAGATTGGCTCAAAAGGAATGTTCGATGAAGACTGCCCAGGTTGGTAAGTGATGGAATTGGATGGCCAATAATATATTATATATAATGAAAAGATTTAACTCTACTTGGCTAGAGTTAAATGGTCAATAATATATCAGAAACAACATTTTGCTTTTGGTTGACTTGTTGGTACGGAGTTGCATTGTAACCAATTTTTTAATATTAATTGTTTGTCAATAATATATTATAATTAAATGAACAAGTAGTGGTAGTCTATTTATTTTAGTATATTATATTTTATATACAAAATATGTAATTTTGGATTTTTGTTGGAGAATTTTCAAGTGTAATAATTTACAAATTTGGAGGCATTGTGCATAGCACTTCAAAAATGACACTGTAGAAATATCACAGAAATGTAATAACCATTTTGGATGAGTGGGGTTTTGCTTTTCAACTTCTATCGAGGGAGGACTCAAACCTATTATCTCATTCTGATACCACTTGTGAGGATCAAGTCCCATTATCGAAATAAGTTCCAACATGGAATGACACTTGGAGGACTCAAATCTGCGACCTCACTCTGATACCACTTTTTAGGATCAAGTCCCACCAATTAGCTGAAAGCTTTAGCTAATAATTGAGGCGCAACTATATTTTCTTATGGTAGTTCAAAATCTCACATCTATAACCGGTTATGTGTGGGCTTGAGAGGTTTCGCAGTATAATCCCCACAAATCACCTTGGTGGAATGGATTGTCACAGGACTAGTATCACATATGACTCTCATAAACCCTACGTGACAGCGAGTCCCCAAGAGATATCACTGGCATTAAATCTCAACAATGTTTTACAAATTTTTTTAGCATTCAAATTGGTGGTTGCCCTGAAAATCAACCTCTTTTGTATATTAGTTTATGTAAATACATGGTTCTTCATAGTGCTAAAGAATTGCTCTAGTTATTTCATACTGTTCATAGTCTTCTTTGCGGACCCAATTGGCCTTAAAGTTTTGTTTGCTAGCTCGGAAGTTTTGTTGATCATTGAATAATTTGCGGCAACACATAACACATTCTTATGCCATTTAGGCTAAACATCATAAGATTATCACAGCCTTTTTATCCAAAATAACGAGAATGTAACCGGCACAAATTTTATGTTTTAATTAATATGATATTTATGTAATTTTTATTTATTAAAAATAATAAAGTAAATAATTACGAAACTTCACCACTATACCTTTCTTTAGATGAAAAATTTCTTATACACCGAGATGTTTTTTATTTCATAAGAGACAAATTCTTAAACTAAAATATTTTTAACAAGACAAGAAGAAAAAGAAAATTTTAACTTTTTCTAGTATTTTCTCTTTCTTGTTTTTTTTTAAATAAATAATATTTATTAAAATAATAAAACAATGAGATTCATCCAAGATACTGTGATTTATTGGTACCTGGAGATCGTAGATTCACCAAGCATGAATTTGTTTCAAGAATAAAAATAAAATAATTGCTACTAAATAATTATTATTCAAAGAATCAATCCCAGTTCTTCTTTTCTCCATACTCTTTCACTATCCTTATATATATTTTTTTACTTGTACTCATGATTTTTTCCCACATATATACATTCCAAGCTAAACTCTTTTGTTTCTGTGATTGCCAGCGTGAATTGAGACACCCATCATGATCTTCACCACCTCCTAGTCATGCCCATTTTCAATTTCTTTCTCCCCCTCTTGTCCCACATCCCTTCTCTCTAAAACTTTAACATTTCTAAAATATTTTCTTGAAAAGCTGACCTAACAAAATCATTCCAAGTGCTTAAATTCGTAAGTCTTTAGGATAATTCAAGGAAATCCTTAATTTTAGTTAGAAACTTCTAAGACAAATTACATGGATTTCATGCACACAAAGTCAATAATGGGGTTTCATCCTCAAAAATCATTTTGGTTATTTGCATGGAGCTTGGGTATGCCTTTTCTAACCTTTAATTTCCTTGATTTTTTTCATATTTTGTATTTAATTGGGAATTGAAAATATTGGATTACTGTTCATCAGCTAATTATTTTGAGAGTTCTTTATTTTGTGAATTTTAATGATAATCGTAGATGCAGGATTGTTGAAATGAGAGCTTGCAGATTGAATTTGTAAAATGGATGTTGGCCAAATGGTTGGTGATAGTTTGAACTGGATCTTGATATTGGAGCATGATTATATATTGTATGAGAATGAAGAGACCTTGTTATGGAATTTCGTTGCATGAAAATCGTTTAAATGACAAGAGTTCGCGGTTGATTATTGAAATAGAGTTTTGTTAACGTTGAATTAGGATTTTAATTTGAGAAGTATTTTGAGGCTTGAATTACAACTTAGAAGACTTGTTATTGCAGTTTAAAAAGTTAGGGTTAGAGGCTTACTACAAATCAAATGGGTAATGTATTAAATGGTGGTTAATGGTATAACAGATGCACTTTTAGGAAAAACTATTAGAGCTGCAATTATAGTATACTCAAAAACCTTCAAAATGAGTACTTATAGTATAGGAAAAGCTGGTAGTTTTGGAATTTACTTCCGACCAAGGTAATACCTTAGAAAAGAGGGTAGCCTGGATTTGTGTTACAAAAGAAACTTCACAGGTTTGAATTTTTTGTTGACTAAATTTTTCTCTTCGTATAAAATACAGTGTTGAATTATTATAGTATCCCAAGGTATTTTCATAGCCTTTATATTTCTTTAGTTCAACTCACTGAGTATCCTCAATACTCATACCCGACCTTTCAGTTTCAGGTTAAATAGTTGAGTAGATACATGGTAATGGTTCAAATTTGCTTTAATTCTTTATAACAGGCAACTTAACTCACATTACATTCATTAGGTCCACTAGAATTCATTGTTTTGATTACACACACACATATATATCTATATCTATATATATATATATTGTATTCTAGTTGTTCGAATTGAAAGGATTCAAATTTCTATTTTTTCCTATGATTAAAATGTTGTAAGAATATTCGAGTAAAGTATGATATATTTTGATTTGTACTATTGGTAAGAGGTATTTTATATGTTTTTTCTTATTATTTTAATTTTTATTTAAACCTTGCAAACTTTTAGGGTGCGTATCAAGCCAATGAAACAAAATTTGAGGTTACAAAGTGCTTGTCACGTTTCAATTTCTAAGATCAAAGCGTGACAATATATAATCATGAATATAGAGAGTGCCCTAATTTTTTTTTCTTTGATGGTGATGAATGAGAAATTGTGACATGCAAAAACAGGTTGTTGGGCTGAAGATTATTGCAAGATCATGAGAACAAATCTTTCTTTATAGATGGCATATCGTATCACAAATATCTTTGTTATTTCCAATCATTGGCTTCAACAACTAACTTAATTAAAGCATCAAATACACTTGTAAGAGAGCATGAAGAGCAAGGAAAATTAAAAATGATGGTAGCAACACAACAAAGCATCTTCTCTATTTGGAAATGAAATTAGTGGTTCACTAAAGTGCACAACATACTTCTATTAAGTCCAAAGAGTTCACATTTGGTTGAAAAAGCTTATGGTAACTTGTATTTGATGTACAAAACAATTTTACACTTCTTATGGATTCACAAGAGATCGATTTAGTACGATTCATTGATTCATTATTTTAAAAAGTAAATTAATTTCTTGTATTCATGTGTTAGCACAAGTGTTGACTCTATGTATAAACTATCATATTTAAATTGTGAGCTCGCTTCAAATTTAATGAATTTTTGTGTTGTGCCGATATGATACTGTTTATGTTAGATTCGTATCATATTTATGACTGTAAGAATCATTTTACTTGGACACTTTTATCTTATAGAGTATATTCAAAGTTAAATGATTTAAAATATAAGTGTAGCTGTTATGTTACCATTATGATGTGTTATAAAACCTGTCTCTTTGTTAGTCATGTCTCTGCTGTGACCCTATTTTAATAAATCTGCCATAATACAATCCTCGAATCCAGGTGATCCTACTTGTAAACGAATTAAGAGATATCTACTCTCAAATTAACATAGAAATTGGCCTATATTGAAGCTTGAACCTTAGAGAAGACGATTTCTATTCTGAAATATTTGAGAAATATTACCTCAAAATCACTGGAGAGATTACTCAATATTGGATTTGATTCACTGCCCTCAACGATTAATGCTTATATTAAGCCTTCCAAGTTTTTAACTATTATACCCTACAGATGAAGTACAACGATTAGCACATGGATGATCATGTGACCTGCACATAATTCCATCACTCCAGTAATCACAACTGTCTCCATGTGATTATTAAAATATATAAATTAACATAATCTGATTTAATTGTGACTCAATTTTTTAATTTTTTTGTTGTTTTATTTTTTATAATTTTATTTTATTTTTGAATATTAATTTTTTATTTTTATTATTTTTTAAATGATATTATAACTCAAATTTACAAGGACTAAGATATTTTACTAATATAAACTGGTGGAACAAATATAAGGACTAAGAATATGATTAAAAAATTTATTTTCGCCTAACAAAATATGTTTAATAAAAAAGAAGAAGAAGAAAACGCTTGGAAAATGTTGGAATTTGTAAAGATAAGTAAGTAGTTATAATTAAACTAATATATATATATATAGTGTGTGTGTGTGTGTGTGGTGTGTGTGTGTGTGTGTGTGTGTGTGTGTGTGTGTGTGTGTGTATAGAGATGCAATGCATGATGATTGGAAAGGAACCAAAAGAGAGCAGTAGGCTGTAGATACATATGTACTGGCTCTGAATAATTGGTAGTTACAGATTGACAAAAGGAAAGTCATGAGTTATTGAATATGAGGGAATCAAAGGCTCAGACTTCAATTATTCGGAACTGTCAATGTATTTAATCGTTCTGAACATGCATAACGTCTTCATGAAATTGACCCAATTCGTGCAATGTGCTGCTGCTGCTGCTCTCTTTTAGACCAACCAGAACATCTGACAACATCCATGCATCATGCATTATCTCACTCAATTAATTCAATTCTCTTCTTTAATAGATTCATATGTATGTATGTAGATAGATCTGGGTTTAGCTCTACACCAACCAACTAATTATTCATTTGTTTCTAGATAGTGGGCAAACTATGGTAGAGTAAAATTTGATTTATTTTTCGAAATTTAGGTTAAAATTATCAATTTTTGTGGAGGCAACGCTTAGTTCAATTGATAACTTCACTTCTTAATTGAAAATCTCACTGAAATTTGAGCATGCTGTTCATAAGATTTTTCTTCAATTAGTTGTCCGACTACAAATTATTTTATTTGGATATAGAGTAAGAACCAATTAGATAAATAAGATTCATAATATATAACACTCTTTTTAAATATTTTATTCTTAAATTATTTAAAAAAAAGTATATAATACACACACACACACACACACACACACACACATATATATATATATATATATATATATATATAATACAAATTCTAAAATCATTCCAGGTCCCATATTTCAAAATCATTTGCTTAACTGTTACCTGCTCTCTGCACTGAGTTTGATGAAAGCGTAGTACACAAATGCCAACTTTGCCGATCATTGTTCAATCTTTAAGTGATTTCGTACTATACAAAAAAGGGGCTAATCACATGGGTTTTCTTGAGTCCGATCTTCTTCTAAGTATTGCAAAATCCAATAAAGAAAAGTACAAAGAACGATACAAAGAGAAAGATATTAAAAACACAAAAAGAATACTTAATTAATAGATAACAATAAATGTCACTCAAGATACAAATACCAAGACAAAACTGGTAAGTAAATAATTTTGGAGAGCACCCAGATGCCTATCAGATTTTAGCTGTAATAATGCAGTTTGCATCAGAAGCAAATTGCAATAAATAACATTATGAATCCATGTGAGTGCATTTTGATTCAGTAATGAATAGAACAAATGATGACTCGACCCAGAAATATCAATAATAATAAAATTAAAAATTTTGATAAAAAGAAAAATATTTTAGGAGAGAGAGAGAGAAATAATTGACTAAATCTAAAATTTTAGTGTAATATTTTATTTAATAAAAGATAATACTTCAAAAACTCACCTGTTGTTTAGAAAAGAAAAATTTACAGTGGTTCTGTACGGGAGGTACACTGATTTGACCTAAAGCATTATCTGAGAAGGGAGACGGAGAGAGTATGGCTCGAAAAATCAGTAAACTATTCATCCACGGATTAAACAAACAATAAGCTCTGAAAAGACTTGGTACTTGAGGCGGTTGGTCCATGCCAGCAACGGACGTACCCTAACTTCAATGATAATAATCAATATAATTATTTTCTGACTAAAATATTATAAATTTTCAATACGGCGTGTATTTGTTACTTCTTTAAATCTCTACATCTTCACCCCACTTGAGATTCGCACCACAAAGTAACATCAAACGATTCAGTACACACTCCAAAAAAACAAGGTTATGGATTCATCAAAGAAGTCTAACAAGATTAGCGATATTGTTAGGCTTCGACAGATCCTCAAGAAATGGAAGAAGCTGGCAAATCCACCCAAGAATGGCAGCAGTTCTTCAGCTTCTACTACCGCTAAGAACAATGCTACTAAAAGCATCAAGTTCATGAAGAAAACATTCTCTTTCTCAGATGTTTCAACCGATGCAGCATCAAACGATGTGGTGCCAAAAGGCTTTCTGGCAGTCTGTGTGGGAAGAGAGTTGAAGAGGTTCGTAATCCCAACTGAGTATTTGAGTCATCAGGCATTTGGGATTTTACTTAGAGAAGCTGAAGAAGAGTTTGGGTTTCAACAGGAGGGTGTGCTGAAAATTCCATGTGAAGTTTCTGTTTTTGAGAAGATCTTGAAGCTGGTTGAAGAGAAAATAGATGGGTTTCATATGCATGAATTAGGGTTTAATATTGCAGAGAAAGAGATGATGAATGGTTGTTATTGTTCATCAGATTGTGAGTTAACACCTTCACATCATCCTCAAATGTGTAGATGATTAGAAACTTAATATTATTCTTAATGTTATTGGCTTTAATTTGCTTTATGTTTTTTTTTGTTTTGTGAGATTAAGTAACTGTGTATTTAGAAGAGGAACTAGTCTTGATGATGAAAAAGGTAAGATTGATGCTCAGCTGGTGTTCTTGTTGTTGAATCTAACATATTATAATTGACTACTAATTTTCTCTCACTAGATTTCAGAAGGTCGAACAAGCATTGAGTTTTTGTTGATAATTTGAAGTTATAATTAACGAAGAAAGAGGGTTCGTAATCATAATTTTGTTATTGGCAGCATAACGTTATAACGAACGTGATGCCTAAGTTGGACAGATAGTGCTGAATCTTAAATGTCATTTAATGTTTAATGATCCGGAAAATTATTGTTACTTTCCGTCGTTTTTCTCTTAAACATTATGCCAATGTGTTCTGTACCTTGCATCTTCTATCTCTTCTTTTCTTTTTTCTTCATATCTCCATACACAAGCTTGCCAAAAGAAGTATAAGGGCACGGCATATATATGCTAACCAAATAAAACTATATCTAAAAAAAAATTAATCATTTGCCAATAATAAGTTATATCAACTTAATTAAAGAAAACAATGCATTAAATTGGTCAAAATAATAAATTTTAAATTAAGAACACTAATTCATAATCGACAAATCCAATCACAAACATTCAAATTTTCACTAAGTTTACAAAGGAATGATGTTGAAATATTAATGGTAATGAAATTGAAGAACACGAAGATATATTTGGGGATGCCAAAGGATGGGATTTAAAATTGATGTCGCAAATATTGCATTTGTATTTATTAAAAAATAATAATACAAAATTATTTTTTTAAATTTATAATGTATTTGACATTTCTTTACTAAACCAGTTTTAATGAATACTTAATATTTGCTAAATTCATGTAGATATTAACATATTTTTAGTAATTCACCACCACTAAAGATTACTTTTTATTAGTAATTCACACAAATATATAAGATATCACATATACACAGAATTCACATAGCTTAATAACCTTACAAAAATTTCGGATCCCTTCTAAAATATTTCTATACATGATCATGAAGAGTACTGTATATCCAATTGATTTTTCTTAAAATGTCTGTTACCAAACTAAGTGCTTAAGGTGTAGACCGCGATTTGCTTGAAAATATCTAATTTAAAGTCTAGATAAATAAATAAATAAAAGAGTAAGTGATAATGAATGGATGGATTGCAACAACCCAAACTCAACAATCGAGTAAATATTGTCCGCTTTGGGTATACAACTCTTCAATTTATTCTTGAACTTTCGATCCAAAATGCATTTACTTATTAAAAAAACTCAAGTTATATAAGTTAAAGTCTAGATTTACTTATTAGTGATATAAGATGTGACATTCTTTCTCTTTTAGATCTCACATACTCATAAAGGGGCAATAATAGATAATTTACATATATCACAAACCAAAACACCTATTTATCGGGTCATAACTTGGTTTTGATACCATATACAATAGCCCAAGCCAACAAACTAAGTAGATATTATTCACTAGTCATAGATATGTTTTTGGGCTTTGCAATTCAAAATGTGTTTACTTAATTAGAAAATCCATAATTCTAAAAGTTATAGTCCAAACTCACCTATTAACAATGTGAGATGTGACATGGATGGTAGTGATATGAAATCATAATACAAGAGTGAGAGTATTATATTTAAAAATATAAAAAATTCATAATAATTCAAGTCATTCAACTTATAAATAAATCAATCATATAAAATATTTTTTATATTTAAAACCCTATGGATTTTAATAACAAAATCAGAACTTGTCGAAAAAATATTTCTTGAGATATCCTTTAGTGGGCACCTAGTTAATATCTTGAGATTCACCAATAAGTTATTTCAATACTCGTATAAACTTAAGAATCACTATGCCCATTCATTGGTGTCGAGCTAAGATTCTTATACGATGGCAATACATTTATCTAGTATTCATCTGCAAAGTTTCTTTTCTTTTTTGTCACTTAGTCATACAAGAAACTTACTATTTATATTTTGCATTTTTGTGTAAAAGCGAATCTCACATCTCATGGCACCCACTTTGATTCTATACAAATGACCATGAACCATAATCAATAATTAGGTATGCATAATTGCAGCTAAGAAACACTTCGAACAAATTTCATATTGCAAAATTATTTCAGTAATTTTTAATACATGCTGGCCAATATCAATATAAAATTATCTTTCATAATTTATTCATAAACAAGTAATGTACACAATTTTCAAATTATATTCTGTTTTAAATTCATTTTTACTCTAACATTTCCAAATCCATATTTATAAAATATCCATAACTCCAAATTTAATAAAACCATCAACTATTTAAATTTATTTTATCAAAAAACATTAAAAATAAATTCATATTCATAAAGTATTTTAATTTATTTTATAACAAAAATTAAAAATTCATCAAATACAATTGGGAACACATTGGTGTTCTATTAAGACTTATGGTAACTTCTATTAAGACTTGCAATATTGGGAACACATTGGTGTTCGGCAGTTCTTGATGATTTTGAAAAAAAAAGGCTCGATATTTTCAGAAACATCAAAAGACTTACTGTATTTGGAAAGTCTCTCACATTTTCATAGGGACTTTCTAATAACGCTAAATTCCCTCAACGATTTCAAACATGTGGAAGAATTTCAGTAATTTACTGCATGGACTGTACAGAATGTGTTTTTCCCTAGGTTTAGCAGGTCAGTGGACTGTAATGAAATATATAACGACGGTGATACTTTCAATTTGACTATTGCAAATACTATTTAAGTGACAAGAATTGGTGAAAAAGTTGGTACTCTTTATTTGATCTAAATACAAATGAATTCACTATTAAAATGAGAATAGTGTACAAACATAAATCCTTCAACGAAATCTATTCTTATTCCTTGTTAATTTGTCTAGTTAAAATTTTTAAAAATTAAATCACAAGCCCCATTTCTAGTTTATCATGTATCCAAACCGATTCTATTTGGTTTCTAACACCCTAGGCATTGTTTTCTAACCCTAAATCATTCCAAAACAATAAAATAAGTTAATTTAACAATTTCAAATGTAAAATACACCTCTTTAACAATAATCCAATCTCATCAATCAGTCATGGGAAGTCCTTAACTTTCTTACTCTTTCTATTTGTCTATTTATATATTCTATAATTGTTATTAACATAACCAAAGTGCTCTTTAGTATTTTAAAGGTGATACAATATGTACTTTATGAAAATAAAAATAAAAATTATTTCATAACTGTTAGATTAATACACTTTCAATAATTCAAATTGAATTTTATTTATGTAATTAATACATCATAATTAATAGATATAGTATATTTAATATCAACTATTAAAAATATATGATCTAATAGTTAAAAAATTAGTGTAAAAAATTATGTACAATTAAGAAACTCTCAATCCTTTTTTATATATATTTATATCTGTAATTATCAACTACAACTTAAATATAAATAGATTAGTGTAAATTCTAAACTTTTTGTTTATGACACATGACACACAATAGAATATGCAGTCCTATTATTTTATACCCAAAACAAGAGAAAACATGGTGGTTCAAGAATTCTTATACTTTTGATATAATTTGCTTTGAATCTTCTCTCATTCACTACCTTCTTTTCTAAAGTTTTGTCTAGAATTTTGGTGTTTTACCTATGCTTTGAAAATAAAATTGAAAATATTTCATATCACACCTGTAACATATCATCCACTCATATTTTTTTTATTTAATGTTTAATATCTTGTGTTCCCATTCCATCTCAGCACCTTAATGGCGAACAATGCCTAAGTTCAAAACAAAGCTTTGTTATTGTTTAGCAACATGAGTCACATGGCATGCTTTCATAAGGTTTCAATTTACCTATTGTATTTTCCTCCTAACTATTTTAAGCTTAACTCTTTGTTTTGGTTTTCATAGCAAAATACATAGAAGACTATTAATCCCATAACCTGTCACAAGTCCTAAAACCTGAGCACACAATGTTATGCACCCAAGTCCTAATGTCACATCCAAGGCTTTTTCCTAAAGCCCATGTACTAGTTTTGGCCTAACTTATAGATGAAATAGTTTAATTATAATATCACGTAAATAAAACAAACATATAGTTTATGGAGAAAATAATCTATGTACGGTAAAATTCGCCAATTTTAGGGATATTGTGAAACCACTCATGGAATTGCTCATGTGCCATATTTGCAATACTTGATGAGTACTACACAGCATGATTGGGTGCGCCTTCTCATGTGCTACAATTCTCATATGATTTGCAGTAAAGTGAATCCACCAACCATAGCCCGTTTTAGTTAGTTAATGGGTACCAATCTCTCATGCCTCTATGCTTGTTGTAAGTTACAAAGGGTACTTCCCTGCAACATATAAGGCCACAAAACATGGCATGGGCAAGCTAACAGTGCACAAACATACCTCGACAAAAAAGCAAAGTGGATGAAGAAGTAGGCTAACAAAAAGAGGAAATGTGTAAAGTTTAATGTCAGGGACATGGTGCTTATGAAGATTTTGTCCTCAAAACACCATTCCACACATGCATTACACAATAGGCTAATTAGGAGGTACAAGGGTCCATTTACTATTGCCAAGCGAGCGTGCAATGTCATACAAGGTAGAACTACTTCAAAGACTTATATTACATTCGGTGTTCCATGCAAGCTATTTAAAGAGCCATGGAAATGTAGATGATTCTAAGCATAGTGAGCCAAAGTGAGTACTTTTGGGCATCAAGACAGCTTTCAACAAAGAAGTGTAAATCATCTTTGATGACTAAATCGTTCAGAGAAGCCACAATCCATTGAGTCATGAGTACTTTGTCAAGTGAAAGGAATTACCTGATAGTGAAGTAAGTTGGGAACTTGAGATAAACTTGTGGTAGTTCAAAGACAAAGTTCAAACTACCAATGAAAAGCAACGAGGGCATTGCTTAATTAAGGGCCAAATGTCACTCCCGAGCCTTTTCCTAAAACCCATGGATTACTTTTGACCCAACTTCTAAAAGATATTCTTTAATTATAATATCATATAAATAAGGCAAGTATTTTAACCATTATAGGGAGATTATGAGTTTATAGAGAAAATAACCTATGTACAGTATAAGCTTCCAATGTTAGATATTACATTAAAACCTCTCATTTTATATCATCGAACGAGATTTTAGGAGATTAATCATAACCATTCATTGTACATATGCTTTCTTAGAAAAAGTGAAAGCCTTATCTGGCCAAAAGTATCCAAGTATTTAATGTAAAACTCTCTTTAAAGCTTTTGTGCTCTTTTTATCTCTTTCTTGTGTTTGTTGTGGTTTTGCAAGATTGCGTAATGTAAGACTGACCTACCACCAATTATTCTAAGTTATCCATCTAAGGTGGCACTAAAGAAATTGATCTATGACACTAAGACACCCTTCGATGCTTATTTGGCAGAGAACGAGAACATAATATATTTTTACTAACCTGAAGTATCAGAAAGTGTTTCGCTAAGACACTTACCTCTCTTGTAATTTTTTTTTCAATAAACTAAATGTTAAAGAAACTTATGAATCAAGAAAAATTCATCCCATAAGATAAAGAAATTCACATATTGACTGACATTGTGCAAAAAATCACTATTAGCAAATCTCAAAACTTTGGTAAATTATTCTTCGACAAGTTTACCAACTTCTGTTTCATATTGCATTTCCTACATACCAATCAATTATGCATTTTGCCAAGACAATTAGTACAAATAAAAACAAATTTTAGCTATTATCACCATGTACCCATGTAAGTGATAATGAACAACCCAAATAAGCTTATTAGGAAACTACAAGTTTTAATTATAATATTCATTCTCCTAATTAGATAAGGAGATAATTGTATTACTTTTTATGTTTAAAATTTTTAAACGTAAAAAGTGATTAGAATGGAAGTTATATTGATTGAATAAATGATGTGTTTTTTTTTATTTATATTATTTATTAATAACTATTCTTTTTAAAACGTAAATATTGATGAGATGTAATTCATTTTGATAGGATTTTGTTCATGAATAAAAGATATATTTATTTTATTATTATTTTTAAATATAATAATTATCTAGTTAATGAGTTATTGAGAAATGTATATTTATTTTTTCATAAAATTTTTTTATTTTATATTTTTTATGGTATAAAAATATTTTAAATAATAAAAATTAAAATATTTTAATGTAATAATAATAATTATTATTAAATAAAACCATTTGAATATTTAATATAATTAATATTTAATATTTTAATGTAATAATTATTATTATTAAATAAAACCAATGATAAGTTTCTTACTTCTTAGTTAATGAGTTTTGAGAAATGGTTTTAAATTTATGAAACTCTAACAATTTACACCATCCAAATTATATATATATATATATATATATAGAGAGAGAGAGAGAGAGAGAGAGAGAGAGAGAGAGAGAGCTTTCTTTTATTTTTCTAAAAGAGTAAAGTAACCCTTTATATTTTTCCTTAATTTGATTTAAATAATTAAGATATTTATCCAATAATTAAGATACTTATTCATAATTATAAACTTAACAATTAAGTAACTTAATGAATAAGTATGAACTAAGGGCAAAATGATAATTATTTAATAATTATCATTTATTGCACTTTAGTCCTCATACTAGTGCATAATTATATTTACTCTACTATTAAGTAAATAATTAAATATATTTTCAAAGGTTTAATGACAATTATTCAATAATTATCAATTATTAAGGTAACTTTGTAATTCTGCATTTAGTTCCTTCAATAATCTTAAATATATCATATAATTTACATTAAATTACATAAAAATATAAAATTATACAAAATATTTAAATACTTTAGAAAAATCATAAATATATATAATAACACTTGTGTGTGTGTGTGTGTGTCCTTTGATCATTACATTATCTTAAAAGGTGCTAACCATATATATAATATTTTATCTCTCTCAAATGTCTCTTACTCACTAAATTAGATTATTAGTGTGACCACATAAGTTTACTATGGATTAGCCATACACTAGTTTTGAACTCCGAACATTTCGAAAGTTCAATGACTATAGTTAATATCTAGTAATATATCGTAATGTGTAAATTATAATAATAATAAAAAAAAAGTACTTCATTGAACCCATCCAAAATGTACATACCATATAAGTAATATTCTTCCATTGTCAAATCCTAATCAAGTAATATTTCATGCAACGTCAAAATCCTTAATTGATATAAATACTAATCATCAATCAATATGCCTTAAGCTCATAATTACAAACTTTTTTGTATAATTTTAATTTACTTTAACTAGAGATTAACTTTTCAAGCATTTATTGATATTTATTTAGAAATTCGAAGCTGAATGGAATCAACATACACTCTAATCTTGTATTTATATCAAACCAATGGATCCCATCTTAACTATTATTCATTTTCAATACAAACAACACATAATCGCACCATCTTTAACATACAAGAAATAATTAGTCTCACACTTATATAAACCATATGAGCTATGTGTATTCATATTATATTTGACTATAATATCTTAGGTTAAAAAATTACATTGTACACTAGTAGAATTTACGATAAATAATTAACTACATGTTTTACTATATGATTTATTGTCATTTTGTCATATTTGAAAAATAATTCTCTAACTATTAATTCATACTAATGTACTAATAATATAACTTTTATCGTTACTCTGCATTAATACCATCTTATGATATTTATAGAAGACATTTAATGTGTCTAATATGTAATACTATTACCCGTTTCATATCACCTATGTATGAAATAATTTTAATTATATTATTTAATAATTAAATAAATTATTTTGAACAATTCACAAATATATTTTGTTTTATAAATGCATGATAAAATAAAGAAAATAGTATATTTATGTGATAAAGAATGTTTTCTTTTATTAATTATAAATGATATATATATATATATATAAATGTTCCTGAACTCGATAATATAAATGACTTCTAGAATATATTCTAACAAGCATATTCTGTTCAATAACATTTTCTCCATGTAATTTCAACTATGAAGTGATTCAAAATAAAATAAAGTTGTATTCAGTAACAATTTTGTAATATTGTAATCTTATATTCATCTAATTTCGTCTTGCTTTTAAGAGGAATACATCTTTTTAGTGGTTATATATTTCTTTTAAATTTTTTCACAATTTTGATGTATCCTCAACTATTAAATATAAGCTTTTAAGCTCTTATTCAAACAATGATGAAAGCAAATCATGGCATTTGATTTATCCTACAAAAATGGTTGATTTTGCCTTTCAGGCTCATAGATTTAAGGTGTATATTTGCACCAAAAACCTAAAAAAACATAATTATATCCTAATAAATCAAGAGCAAGAATTTACAAATTCGTAAAGCTTGACATTTTCAATAGCCTATGTGTCATATAGATGAATATAATACAAGAATAAAAATTCTATGCATATGGTTGAAATTTCAAGTCCATAAATGTGATACTCTTAAAAATCCAAAACTTTTGATCTTGATCTAATAAAATTAAATTTTAGAACTTTAAGTTCTTACTATCTTCTTTATTTTTGTAAACTTCATGTTGTAATAATAGTATTTAATCATATCTATACATTGATAATAATGTAACTTTAAATAAAAATAAGAAATTCAAAGTAATTAACTAATAAACATTATTTAACATCATTGCTAAAAAGCATATATAATCTATTATCATTATTTTCTCATGCACAAGATCCAATTTAATAATAACTACAAAACATATTCACAAGGGTTGTTGCATAAAAAATAAAAGCACATAAAAATAGTTTAGCAATACGAAAATCATATGACATGAATGTATTTAATAAAAAATATATAAAAAAAATTAAATACTTAAAACTAACCTTGATTGTGCTAATAAGTATTGGAAATAAACCATGACTAAAGCGAAAAATATTTAAACTACAAAAATGAAATTATGAAATCATAAAATCCCTTAATTTTATTACAATAAATTTATTCACTTCACACAAGTGCATAGAGTAAACCAATAGTACTGTGGTTTATTCTCTCTTGCTCCTTTTTTTAATATGAAAGGCATATTCAAGTATACTTAAAAAGTTTTTAAACTTATTTAATGAATTCTCATATATTTTATTACAATTAAACTTATTTAATAAATTCTCGCATACTTAATGAATTACAACTTGTATTTTTTTTTAAATAATAACTCAATAGTTTTAGTTAATTATTTAATTCAATAGTAACTAGTTATTATATTTTTATTTTAATAATATAGTTTAATTAATAAAAATAAATTTAATCACATACTTGATATAAAAACAGTAAAGAGGGGCAAGATCATGGACTGTCCCACTACTGTCCTGCTCCCAGATAAAACCGTAGGGATGAAGATGGGGATCCCAAACTGCCCTGCAAAAAATTGTATTATCCCTGGTTCCGCCCTGTCATTTAGGGTCGCTGAAAAGCAGAATAATCAAAAAAAGAAAGTGACCACCGAACTCTAAACTATGAAGGAAATTTAAAAAAAAGTGAAGCCTATTAACACAACAGCTCTCTTATTCAGTCCCAAGTTGAAAGAAAATTTTCAATAAACAGTCAGTCAAGGCACCACCCTTTAATTCATATACATCAAAATACCTACTCTCTGTATTTGCAAAATATCTTTGAATTCCCAGACGGTAATGGGTAAGTCATGCTGCATGATCCAGTTAAAAACAGCAACGAATATTTTTATTATTAACAACCCTCACAGGAACACAGGAGCCATGACTAGCGTTATGGTTGCCAGCATTTTTATCAGAACGTGAAGTGAAGGTCCGGCTGTGTCTTTGAATGGATCTCCTACACTGCACACCAACAAAATACATCTATAAGCCTTTTTTTTTCTTACTTTAAAGAAAGGTTAGCAAACTGCACCTATTAACAGATGCACAATGACAGAGAAGAGAACACAAAACAACAAAATTACCAAACCAACCATGGGCCCTTTCTTTAGAAAATGACTAACTCAGATTAAGAGAGGGGCAAAAACAAGAAGACTTACGTATCGCCAGTCACTGCTGCTTTATGAGTATCACTACCTTTGCCTCCAAGAGCCCCAGTCTCTATGAACTTCTTTGCATTATCCCATGCACCTCCAGCTGTGTTCAGGAAAAGAGCCATAAGAATGCCAGAGACTGTTGCAAACATCAGCAAAGCAGCCACGACTTTAGCCCCAAGTAGAGGATGTCCCGTGTAGTATCCCAAAATCCGGAACAGAAAACCTGCAAGCAATACAAACAAAACTCAAAACACAATTCATGACCTAGCTCAAGCACTCTCATATGCAAGGATATGCTCCACAGAACTACTGAAAAAATGCCTCCACTGACAGAATTGCTGATATATCAGAGAAGTAAAAAATTAAAAGGATGGGATAATTAACCCACCAACCACTATCGGTGATATTATAGCCAGAGCACCAGGTTTTATCATCTCCCGCAAGGATGCAGACGCTACGATTGCAACACAGCGACCATACTCTGGCTTCTCCTTGTACTCCTAGAGAGCATGTAGAAAGTATCATCAGTTAGTTCAGAGTCAAACTATAACAAACAAAACACTAAAGAAACCTATACTTACCATGATACCAGGCCTCTCAATGAACTGTCTTCTTACTTCATTGACAACCTCCTGAGCAGTTCTGCCAACTGCAGAACATGCCCATGCACTAAATAAGAAAATGAGCATAGACCCCAACAATCCACCGACAAAAACTTCCGGAATGGCAATATCCACCTGATAGTCAATCAAGTGTCCAGAGTAAGGTAAGCATCCCTAAGGAACTAGAGAAGGAGCCAACTGATTTAAGGGTGACTGTGGTTGTGCCTACCTGTTTAAAAGGTCTATTTGCAAATGTAGCAACTTCATCCATATAGGCACTAAACAGAAGGAAAGATGCAAGTGCAGCCGATCCAATGGCAAACCCTTTAGTTGTAGCTTTTGTGGTATTCCCAACGGCATCAAGAACATCAGTGATCTCCCTAACACTTTCTGGCTGTACAAGACATGTTCGTTTAATTAATTGACCAAACAAAGACGAGAAAACACAGAACTGCAATTCAAAGAATGTACCATAGGGTTACCTGCTGACTCATCTCTACAATTCCACCGGCATTATCAGCTATTGGGCCAAACATATCCATTGTTAGTACATAGGCAGCTGTGCTAAGCATTCCCATTGTTGCTACAGCTGTGCCAAACAATCCACCAGTTGGGTTCCCAGATTCATCCACCAGTCCTGCGGTTTGACCCAACCAGTAAGCTAACACAATTGAGACACTGATGACAAGAACAGGAAGAGCTGTTGATTCCAGGCCCAAACTGACTCCTGCAATGATGTTAGTCCCATGCCCTGTGGAGCTAGAAAGAGCTAACGTGCGCACAGGCTCATGCTTGTAGTCAGTGTAGTACTTGGTGATCCAGACAAAAACATATGCCGTTATGATGCCGACCAGACCACACAAGGCAAAGTTCAACCACGCAGAAGGAGCTTGCTCTGTATAAAGTAACCAACGAGTAGACTGTAATCCAAACACCAACATAAAAAGCAAGAGTCAGAACAACAAATCACAAATAGAATAGTGGCTTTCAAGGCTTGGTCAAATCCAAACACAAAGGCAAAGCCAACATACTTTTGTATAATATGATTACGTTAGAAAACATTAACATTGCAAGAGTCAGTTGTAAAAGAAAGCATACACGTCAATGACAGATGAGATATATTACCGCACCAAATGTCATAACAGCAAGTACTATTGTAACGGAGTATCCTTTCTGAAGAATTGCCATTGGATCCTCACTAGGTCCCTTCACACTAGAGTCACGTGTGCTCCTAATTGAGAGTATTCCAACAGAAGAGATAACCAGATCAAAAGAGTGAACAACAAGAGGAAACAAGATGAAGCCAGATGGATCTGCATGAACAATGAATGACATGGTAAGTCAACCAAACAAACAGAGAAACTTTTATGATAGAAGCATTTAATACGTTCAAGGGGCAGGCCAAAAATTAAATTATGCATTGATGCAGCTAATCAGAAGTGCCACACAGAAAGCCAATAATCCTAAATAGCTACATACCTTTTTAGAACCATAAATGCTGCTCACAGTACAAAAGATTCATAATAAAATGGATAAACCACATCAACAACACATTAGGGACATCATACTCATGACCTCCAACCTTGAATAAAATGTCATTCTTAAAAGGCAAAGAAATTTGCATGACACAGATAATGTGTATGTGAGTATTCATGTAAGAGATGATGTATCTGTGAGCATTCAGGTATGCATATACTTACTACACAAATATAAATTAGTATGAACATATAACCAGCTTGGAGTGGAAACAAATTCCAATAATAAAGGAAACTTTATTTACCTCCGATTTTACAACGTTCAGCCATTGTTCCCCCAAGTATCATAGCACTGATTATTTCAGCCGCAATGCTTTCAAAAAGATCAGCACCTCGTGCAGCACAATCACCCACATTGTCTCCAACCTTCAACATAGCAATAAATTCATTCAAACAATTGATTCGTTCAATTATCAAACAAAACCATCAACTTCTTGTATGTAGAATTTATGTTGTGAAGTTTCTTTAACAATAGAAAATTAGTTTCAATAATATAGGTAGCTTGTGCTCCTTGGCTTCTTTTGCAGCCTAACAGGTAAATTTTTTATGAATAAATCCGGATTAAATTCAGCATAAGATCTACATTATGCCATCTCAGAAAGGCGTAAACTGAATCTGTTGCTATCAGAAACAAATAAAACTACTATATTGAAAGTGAAGCAAAAGTTAGTAAGCCGATTGACCACCAAACATATAAAAACAGAGAAAAGGTTTGAAAAAGTCTGCAAAAACATAGTCAACATGCCCCTACAACAGATTCCATACGAGCCTTAAAAATATCTTAAAACACATTATTCTGGCCACAACAAAATTTCCAGTGACAAACCCACAACTCTGAACCACATACACAATTAATTGATCGCCAAATTGGGATCACATTCTTCACCCTACACAAGCAAATAGGTAACTTTGGGAATATTTACTGTAATTATATGCATTATTGCCAAGTCAAAAGTTTTGTTGGCACAAAGCTGTGGCATAACTGGCACCATGGATTTGAAAATCCCAAACTTGTTCTTTTTCCGAAGCACCAAAGCACAATGCAAGGTCTGGTGAACTCTTCTATACTCCTAAATTCAGTGTCACACCCTTTTATGCTCCTAACTATGGACATGTAATTCCAGCTAATTTCCACTATATAACCTCAAAATATTAATTAAGAAAGTAGACAAAATTGAATACTAAACAAGAAGCTGCAGTAACTAATGCACAGGCTCTTCAACACGGATGGCAACAAGGTGAATAAGAGTTACCAAATCTGCAATAACAGCGGGATTCCGAGGATCATCTTCAGGTATTCCCTGCTCCACTTTTCCAACAAGATCTGCCCCAACATCAGCTGCTTTTGTGTATATTCCACCACCCAACTGAGCAAAGAGGGCCACAAACGAAGCCCCAAAACCATATCCCACAAGAAGAAGTGGCACTGCAGAAGAACAAGAAATAAATCAACTAAAGATAAATTTGAGATTAACAAGTCTACAAAAATTAACCAAAATTGCTGACCACATCTCCATTGCAAAGTGATACACAGTTGAACATATAAAACACAGAAAATTATCCATTCATTATATACATGCTATCTTACAAAAATATTCCACTCAGCATTCGAAATGATCTTAACTTGTACATTAATAACTTCTAGATGCAGTAAGATGATCAATCTGTGCAGACAACAGACAAGTTAAATCCATAGCAAGATCTGCAACTTGCTTACAATTTGCAACTACTCCACAAATAAAAGACTAATCAAACCAAGTTAACAAAATACTACAAGGGAAGATAAAATTCCAAAAAGTTGCCAGCTAACTGAAAAGCCTTAATACTTGTTTTCTTTATTATAATGAGCAAAGCTGCATCAATGAAATTATCTTTTCCCACCCATAAACTAGCCAATTAACAATGTGGTTCTCAAATCATTCCAAAAAATGCTACTAGTTACAAGTCTATTCTCAGCAACCTAAGGCCATCAATCAATGATATTTCGAATTAACTGGTTAAAATATTATCTATGTATAAAAATTCATAGCATGCAAAAGCAAAAACAAGCACTTCCATAATAAGGCAAAATCGGCAACATTATCATCTTGAAAAGATAAGGCATATAAGCATAAAATTCCTAGTTTCGACCATAAAGCAATATGAAAGAAAATCATAACCTTGTGCACTTTTGTGTTATTTTTCTAATCAATAAACTGCAGCAAAAAGGAAATTAGCACCTACAATCTGCAACCTTCATTGAGCCTGGCGTATCCACCCCCAACCAAACATAAAAAGTAGCATAAAGGATGGCTATACCAATTACGGCCATACCAACAACCACAATAGCAGAGAAACCACCGGCACGAACAGCTACCTGAAAATTATATTGGCAAGTTAGATACATGTCTGCAACTGTTATTAAACAACATACTACACAAGGAAACAACCTGCAATGCCTCTCTTGCAGACCGTCTTGCAGCACTGGACACTCGAACATTTGCACGAACAGACACCCACATCCCCACATACCCTGCAATACCTGAACATAATGCTCCCAAAAGGAATGCGGCAACAGTAATACAGGCAGAAGTTGACCTCCCAATGCCAGAAGATTCTTGTTGATGGGTTGTACTGCGAAACAGGTAAACGCTAAAAATCACCAGTGCAAGCAAACATGCCATCTTAGAGATAGTCCCATACTGGGTCCTGAAGAAGCCTTCAGCTCCATCTCGTATTGCATCTGATATCTAGAAAATAACACAATAAGCTCAGGATAAGAATAAAAAATGAGTTTAGACAACTGAAAAAGAAAAGAATGAAAAAGAGAGAGAAAATGTTAAGACAAATATGGGATAAGTCTTATGCCAATATGCAATAAAGTAAGACAGAAAAACACAATTTTTGGGACAAATTCAACTCAGTTTGCCCATAGCTTAAAAAGGCAAATGAAAGATATAGAGATACGTCAGATTATCTGTTTTTTAACTTTCTGCTGGGACAAATTACTCTTGCACTCCCCAGAATCATTAGCTAAAAAACTTTATACTGTAAATGATTATAATAGATATAATGATCTAAAGCACAGAAGGAAAGATGTACCTGAGCCATCTCAGGAGGTCCCTCATCCTTTGAGAGCACCCACTTACTAAGATACATAGAAAAGATTAAGGTAACAATGCAAATTGACAAGACGAACACAATAATAGGTGAAGTGCTTGCCCCAATGTAAAATATGACACCAAAGCCCAACAACAGGAGTACAAAAAGAACACGAACATTTATTCCCATTAGGATTCGAAAAATCTGCACAAAGGAGCAATCAAGTTTACTTGATAAGGACATAAAAGATCACATCCCAATGGAAAAACATGATAAAATATATGTAAGAACAGCATTCAATTTCCTATGATATTAACAACAGAATACCACAAAAACATTGAGAAAATTTGAAGTAAAATTTAAGTGGATCTTACCACCAAACTTTAGGAAAATTCACATATAAGAATGGTCAGATTTTTAGCGAACGCATAGCAGATGTTAGACTTTCTTCACCTCTAGTTTCGTCACCTAAATAAATCATTTTTCTTGAATAGTATCCCAATGCTTCGGTTTAGGTTCTAGAGTAAAATATATTTTCAGTTAAAATTTTATAATTTGTGGATATTTCCTTGTCAATCACTCCACATTATACACTTTCCATTTTCAAGAAAAATTCAAATCTTATCCTGTGATTTTTTTTTGGTATTATCAAAGGGTAACAAATATAATAAATATTTCCTATAGCTATCATAGGCATGATTAATGGCAAAAATAGAAGATGCGAAGTAAGAAATTTCTCCAAGACAAGTAGAAAAATGCAACCCTGGTTGTTACCAACGGAACATAAGGTCGACTACTCATGCTAGGGAAAGTCCTCGGCCGATCTTGGTAAGTCCCCGAACGACCATTCTCCATATCATCATCCATCATCATGTTGCTTGATGAACGCACTCTCCGCGCCGTTTTAGGGGCTGAGTCACCCCTCTAACGCAGAACAAAAAATCTTAAAAATTCTCAATAACTTGAGAATTTATATAGATATGAGTTATCACTTTCCTGAAAATAAAATAAAAATCAACATTTAATTCATTTTCAATGTCGCACAACAATAAAAACAAAATAAAATAATTCCATCAAATCATCTAAGTGCACTAAAATAAACGCACAATTCAGTATTATCGTCAAAACAAACAACGTAAGTAAAATCAGTGAACTCAGCAACAAAAAAAACCCCTCGATTCAGCGCATTTATGAACAACTGAATAAAATACTAACGCTGCATCGCCATAACACACTAAGAAATTACTCGATCTGTAAACAGACTCAGAAACTATAATCGAGAAAACTTTCAGAAACCTAGCTTACCAATGGAATCCTAAATACGATGACAATCCAAACTCCTTCGATCTTCAGCAGCTCGCTCGCTCTCTCTCTCCTTGCGTCGTGATTTTTAATTTTGCAGGCCACTCAGAGAGAGAGAGAAACTCAAAACTTTTTGACAGAAATTTATCATTATTTTTTATTTTCAAAATGTTTTTCTGTGCTTTTGGATATTCGGTTTACCGAATTGACATGTCAGCCGATCAATGATATTTCGCCACGTGGATAACAATTATGACGTGGCAACCAAATTATTATTATTTTTTATTATGTATAGACATAGATTTGGATACTCCAATTACAATTTAATAGCGGACATATATTCTAAATTTATGACAATTTATATAAATTCTAAAATTAATGCAGGGGGAAGCGGTGGTTGCAGTTGGCCGCTGCTTGAAGCGGACAAATTCCGGTGGCAGTAGAACGTGATGCCCACTGGGCTGGTAGTGGGCCCACGTTAACCCACTGATAACCGTGTGGTTCCTCTTTAGCCATCCCCTTGTGCTTTGGAATCCACGTAAGCGGATTCCAAAAATGGTCAATTATTAATCCATTTTCCAATTAATAATAATTATTATTAAAGCTAAAGGCTGTCATGTTCCCCACATGTCTCCGTTGTCAACAATTTAACGGTTGCAGTGTCTTTGTTTGATTCAATTTATTGACTTGAACTAATTTTAAAAAATAATTATTTTTTTAAAATTTTAAAAATAAAAATTATTTTTTAAATTTTATATTAATTAAATTTAAATCAATTACTATTTATTATTTAAAATAATAAAATATAAATTTTTTAAAAAATAATTCAATTAATTAAAATTTTTCTAATTAAAGATTCGAAGTATCTTTAAATACTTTTTATGTATAAATAAAATTTTTAAAAATTAATAAAAAAATTTTTTTTTAATAATAAAATTATTGTATTTAATTACTAATTAATTTATTAATATAATAAAATAACTAAAATAATTTTATTTAAAATTTTATATATTAATAATATTTTTTATATACTCTACTTAAAATTTTATTTATATTATATACTAATTTATATTTTAAATTTTTTATAATATAAAATTTTAATTAATTTTTAAAATAAAAAATTTTTAAAAATTAATTTATATTTATTTTTTCATAAAATTTGTAAAATAAAAATTTTTAAAATAAATATATAAATTTTTAAATAATAAAAATTAAAATATTTTAATATAATAATAATTATTATTAAATAAAACTATTTGAATATTTAATATAATTAATTTTTTTTTATATAAATTAAGAATCTTATATGAAGTAATTTTTATTTTATTTGACTAAGGGTTTTTTTAATAAGATATTATTTTACATTAGA
Source organism: Xylocarpus granatum (assembly GCA_019650275.1). Taxonomy (NCBI): domain Eukaryota; kingdom Viridiplantae; phylum Streptophyta; class Magnoliopsida; order Sapindales; family Meliaceae; genus Xylocarpus; species Xylocarpus granatum. The sequence goes on along the minus strand of BNST01000466.1, from coordinate 95,992 downwards.
AAGTATGTCTAACAATTTCTAAAAATTAAATAAGTAAATTAGAATTTTAATTAAAAAAAATTTTAAAAATATATATGGGTATTTTTGTCTTTTTAATTAGTTAATTTATAATTAAAAAATTATGAAAGAAAAATAGATATACTTTTTTTTTATAAATTTTTTTATAAAATTTATAAAAAATTATGAAAATAATTTTTTATAAAAAATTGTGAAAGTATGTGTACGTACAATAGATTATTATTGTCGCGGTGGATACATACAAAATCAATGTACACGTGACAAATTGTGAACTGATAGTTTTAGGATTCTCTAATTCAAATGAAGCAATTCAAACCCAAACCAAATTCGGGCTAGTGGTAAGAGTCCGAAGCTAGTATGTGGCGAAGTCCAAGCCTGTGGTTCGGGCTCGGAATGAACTTGACGGCTCTGATTTTGTGAAGGCATTCAAATCCAACGGTAGACTTTCTATATTCCTCTGCTTTCATGCTTAAGAGTTATTATAAATTCTCTAAACAAACCCCGGCCTTCTTCGATTTAAAATTATCTCTTCACTCGATTATCAAGTATGGTACAGAAGAAGTCAAACCCCATGGAAGACCCGCCGGCTGCCTCTTCTTCAGAGGAAGAGGAAACTTCCACTGAGGACATGACTTCTTCTGATGACGACGGGGAAGAAGAAGATGATGCCCAAGAGCCTGCAAAATCGTCTTCTCCTTCGCCGAAACAAACACAGAAACAAACGGTTGTTAAGAAGCCCGAAATACCTCCTGCTGCACCTGATTCGGAATCGCCTAGCTCTGAGGAAACCGGTTCAGAATCGGAGTCGGAGTCCGAACCTGAAGCCACTCCGAAGTCGACAGTTACGAAGCCTACGGAGGAAACCTGGAAGGTGGAAACACCCAGGTTGAAACCAGCTTCGAAACGTGGCAATGAGACGGAGGAGGGTAAGAAAGACTTCAAACGAGCTAAAAAGAAGGGTGCGGCTCCGGATGAGGAGGATCAGAAGAAGCCTGGAGAGGATACGAAGAAGCAGCTTTTTCAAAGGCTGTGGAGTGAGGATGATGAAATTGCTGTATTGAAGGGAATGATGGAGTATTCGACTAAAAATGAAGTTGACCCTAGCCAAGATATGAATGCTTTTCATGATTACATCAAGAAATCGCTTCATGTGGATGTTTCGAAAGCTCAATTAGTGGACAAGATTAGGAGATTGAAGAAGAAGTACGAGAATAATCTTGAGAAAGGTTTAAAGAAAGGCAAAGACCGGATGTTTTCGAAGCAACATGAACAGAAAGCTTATGATTTATCCAAAAAGTTGTGGGGAAGTGAAAGTACTAGTGGAATCATTGAATTAGCTGCTAAGGCTAATGAAAAAGCTAGAAAGATTCAGAATCAAAGAGGGAATAATAAGTTATTGGCTGCTTTGAAAGCAGAATTGCTTGATGAAGCAAAAGGAGAGAAGATGGAAGTTGATAATGATAAATTAGGGAATTGTGTGTGGGTGACTGCAAAAGAGAAAGATAATTTTTTGTTTGATAAGAGTCTCGGTGTGGCTGGTTTGGAGGATTTTTTGTTAAATGATGGATTGGATACGATTGGAGGAGTTAAAAAGGCAGAGTTGAGAAAGAGGTGGAAGAAGTTACAGATTGCTCAGATGGAGTTGTTCGTGCAGCGGAATGAGTTGATAAAGGAGCAGGCAGAGTTGATTCTCAACGCAATGAAGTCGTCCGATAAATAAGTTGGTTGTTCACTGCATAAGTTATAATTTCTTCTGTTCATGTTTGGAGAATAACAATTAAGTTTTTATTTAATTTTTTTTTGGTTTAGTGGTGGTTGATTGTTGAGTTATTTTTGGCATTGGTGACTGTACCATTGACTTTGATAGATATTAATTTAATCTTCCCTTAGCCAGATAAATATATATAATCATTATGTTGTGCCCATTTTGATTTATTTATTTGTTACTGACCTGTTCTCTTGAAGTTTCGTTGGTTGGATAGTTGTATTGAATACTACTTTGTTCTTGCTTTAATTATAATTTTATTATCAATTTAATTGCAGGTAAGTTTTTCCATTTTATTGTTGCTGATCGTAGATTTTCAGTATTGCTAGTATGCTGATACCTTTTTTTGGAATGTGTTGATGCATCACCAGGCTGTGCATTAGATTCTTGTAAAGTTTATAGAACGGGAACAATGCTAGTTACAAAGTTGGGGTAGAGAGTTTGTATCCCATTTGATGCAACACTGATTAATTACTTCCTAGTATAAGGCTTTTTTTTTAACATTTTATATTAATATTGATGTGTAGTTATGCAGCAGTAATCAATGAGTGATACCTCAAGTGCCACATTAGTTGGGTTACCAACTTTGTATCTGAACTTTGTAAGCCCATCTTTACTCTAGAACTCTGACTTTCTACTTCAAGGGGTGGTTTCATTGTACTTATACCAGCTTATGCTAATGTTAGATATTTGATTTTTTCATCAATTGTGTTAATCAAATCGGTACCATGCTATCCTGGTTCCCCCCTTCCTTGCTCTGCATTGCCCACACGAGACTGTGCTATTTCTTACTTGCATTTAATTTGGTTCTTTAATGCCTTCTATCTTGTTTATCATGTTTATTGAGCAATAGCTTATATTCATGGATCACTAGGATAATGTGTAAACAAGGGGCAAAAAGGTGTTGACTCATCAGCTGTATACTGTTGGCTGTCCATGCTGCCTATCAGATGCTGAATGGTTTTTAAAACGCTTCAATAAGAGCTCTCTCGTACTCTTCACGTACAATGTTGGATAAAGTTATGAGATCCGTTTTAGAAACACCTCATTTTCATGCTAGATGTCAATGCAAGTCTCAATTACCTCTGATGTTTATAATGTTTTAGTATTTGATAAATGTTTCGTCTAGTTAGAAATCTGTTTGAGACAGACTTGAGTTGTAGCAGGAGGTCAGCTAACTTTACATGTTTGAGATGGGTGTGGTTTGGAAATGAATGAAAGGCAAGTGTGTAAATTAGCTTTTCGTAGGCTTTCTTAGTGAGTGCAGGTTTTCCCAATCTTTGTTATCAGAAGTCTGATTATGTCATCTGCTGTACTGAAATGCGCCAGTCACTGTAGAGCACTTGCCTTCCATATCTTCAGTTTTTCTCCTCGGCTTGTGGGGAGAAATTGCATGAAGAGACTTGTTAACAAGGTATTTGGAAAAAGGCAGGGCAGTTTAGGTGCTGTATTGTTAATTTAATAAATATATATATATATATTTATTTATTTATTTTAGCAGTGGGGAGTTTTAGCTGCATAAGTCAATGATTGTGGAGTGTTCTTCAGAAGGGAATGTGTGATTTAGAATGTTGTTTATGTTGACATGATTGTTACTCCTGTTGCATCTAAGAATATGAGAACGGTTTCTCTGAATATTGTTAAGGCTTGACCCCCTAGGTTTAACTTGTTATGGATTATTCATTGTACAAATTTTGTAGGAAGGAAGGAATTGTTTTGGAAGACCTCTGACAAGTGGCGTTCTAGGTTGATGTTTTTTATTTGACAATAATTTTACCTAAAGAAGTATGTGGCATTTATATTACTTAACACCTAGAGTGAAATGCATCTTTTTTTTTATGATGAACATCCTCTCTTCTATTCCTGTAAACCTTTTCCACTCTTTTGTTATAAATGCAACAAATATTGTGGTTGGCATCTTGTCATTGTGCTGGTAAATTCTAACTTAGGAATGATTTTAAAACTGTGAAAGGAATGTGTTTTCCCTACTGTGTACTTTGTTGAAGGATTATTCTTATTTCCGTATTCTTTGTTTTGGTAAAACTCAGGTGATTAATTGTCATGCCAGGACCAATAAGAAACAGGTTTGTAAAATATATAGAACAAGTAGAATGTTATCCTAAGTGCAATCAGAGGTGAACATCCCTGTCAAAATTACACTTTTTGTCTGTTTGGGCCATTCTTAAACCCTTTCAACTGGAAAATCGAGTGCAACAGAAGAACCCCACTTGTAAAAGCAGCAGCTGCTTAAGCTCTGTTAATTCCCCTCCATTTCTAGTTGAATTGAATTACTTGTTCCTGAAGCAAACTTCCCCCATGTTGCCTGCCTCGTATAGCTTCGGATTTTCTTCTGTTGTTAAACATTCCCTTCTTCCTTAATTCCTTTGGAGCATATTGTTTTCACCTGGCTTCTTGCATAGCTTTTGCAATTAGTCAATGCAGACACATTTATTCTGGATAAATTTCATTGTAAGTTTAAAAAAAAACAGAGATTCCAGTGACTCGTAATACTATTCCGATTAAGAAATGGAATTTGGGAAGTGAAAGAAGAAGGAATCCACTACAACCAGTTGGTTTCGCGATTCCTCTGTGTTTGACTATGTTTTTCTGCTGCATGTATGCCAATTTGAGGCCATGGACCCTACTAACCCAAGTCAATTACGGTTTCATATGCTCCTAGTGGACACGTGCACAATGACCCCGAACCACCATTTCCTATCGTTGGTGTTGCCTTCCACCTGAACTCTTTCTTGACATTACCTTGAGGGTAGTTTTGGTATTATACTTTCATTGTATGTCTTAATTTTACTTCTAAATAATTACCATCTTTAAAATAATTTTTTTTAAAAAAAAATCTAAAAAACAATTAAAATTTAACGCTGCCTCGCCTCGCCTCCCCGTCTCCGCGCTCCCCAACCTCATCGCTGGCCGCATAGCCTTCGTTAGTGGTCGCAGCCATACCATACTCTTCCCCAAGTATCCGATCAAATGAAGACTGTTACTGGCAAAGTCCTGTCCGTAACTCCAATCTCTCTATCGAAAGCCACTTCCATCCTCTCCAAATTCGTCTCCGCCGATAACGGTGCCTCGCAGGCCGTCTGCGCGTACCTTCGGCGGGCCTCTGTTTCATTCAATGAGTTGAATCAGCTTCACAAGGAACTTAAATCACATCGCAAACACAGAAGCCACAAGTCAGAGACTATCAACGAAGGTGAAAAGCCCAACCCAAGTGTTATCTCGAATCAACAATTACCGGTTCATCCCGAATTGAGTCGAGAACTGGGTCGTGGTGTTTATAACGGAGTGGAAAAAGAGAAAAAGAAGCGTAAGAAAGAGAAGAAGAGGAAGGGTGAAGAGATGGAGGAAGGAAGGGCAAGTAACTCTGGGGAACGTCGGAGTAAGAAGAAGAAGAGAAAAAAATGTGAAGGGCAGAGTTAATTAAATATTTTGATGTATTTTTGAAGGAAGATTGAAGAAATATTTATTGTGGAGTAAATTCTGGGTGTGCTGCAGCTAAATGGGTCTAATTTTATAGCCTGTGTTATTGCAGTGCAGCAGAAGACGTGATTATTGGGCGGCTTGCTCGGTTGAAGTTGTTTGTGCAGCGGAATGAGTTGATAAAGGAGCAAGCAGACTTAGATTTTGGACTCGATGAATTCGTCCGGTAATCAAGTTGGTTGTTCTAGTTAGAAGTTATAGTTGTTGCAATTAATGTTTTGAGAATAAAAATTAAGTTTTTAGTCAATTTTTGTGTTTATTAGTGTTTGACTGTGGGTATTCTTTTAGGGCATTGGTGATTATATCATTGACTTGGATGGATGGTAATTTAGTCTTCCCATAGCCGGAAAAATATATTGAATGTTTATGTCGTGCTCATTTTGGTTTTCATTTCTGGTACTCACCACTAAATTGCAAACACCTGTTCTCTTGAAGTTTTGTCAATTGGATATTTGTATTGAATGCCTTTTGATTGTTGCTCCAGTTGTTGGTTATTGGTTGGGTATAGTTTCCATTTTATTGTAGTTGATGGTGAAGTTTGTGTATTGTACTTATATCAGCATATACTTGCCTGCATAGTCACCAATGTAAACGTTAGAAAGTTTATTTTTGTATCAGCTGCATCAATCATTCTAATTTCCTCTGTTGTGGTGGTCGTCCTCTCCTCTCTGCATTGTTCTTTTCTATTGTCTTCCGTGCACGAGTTAGGATGACATTTCAAATTTGTTTAATTTTATTCTTTGGTGTCTTTTTATCTTGCTTATCACGGTAACTGAATTATAGTGTGTATAGATAAAGAAATAAAAGGTTTTCTCATGGATTGACAAGATAATGTCTCTAGAAGGGGAAAATGGTTTGAATTTTCAAGTGTATATGGATTTTCTAGTAACTCATTGGTCATATACTGTTGGGTTTTAATGCTTACTATGAGATGATTATTGGTTTAAATGCTACAGTAAGAGCAAACTTGTAATCTTCTCGTACGATGTTGAAAGAATTTATGGATTGATTTTGAAAACACTTCATGTTCGTGCTAGATGTCTATGGAAGTCCTTTCCTCTTATGTTTGCAATGTTTTAGTGCTTTTTTGAGATAATAGTGGGTGCAGTGTGTTCATCCAGCTGTAAAGTAGGTGCGACATATTTGAGAGATGGACATGAGTTCCAACCAAAGGTCAACTAATTTTACATGTGGGAGATTGTCGTAGTTTGGAAATAAACGAATTTGTAAATGTGTATATAGGCTCTCAAAAGTCCTATTATGTTGTCTGTTGTTCTAAACTGTGCCTGTCACTGAAGGGCACTTGCCTTGCACATCTTCGGTTTCTCTTCTCAGCTTGCCCCTGAGAACTTGCATAGAGACTTGTAAACAATTAGAGAAGTGTGGGCGATACATTGTAGATTGAGTAATTGTGTACATGTTTGGAGAGTTTTAGTTACATGAGATCTTGTCTCCCATAAACTAATATTTATCGCACAAGTCAATGATTGCTTAGTTTTCTTCAAAAGGGAATATGCTATGGAGAATGGTGTTCAGATTGATATGATTGTTACTGCCAGTTGTTCAGATTGAGTAATTGTGTACTTCGTTTTGAAGGGAGCTCATAGAAGTTGGAATTTTGCTTCAAATAAAGCTTGTTTTGATGCCTTAATCATTTCCATCTCTTTCACCCCCAATTGCACATATTGGCCAAAGCTCTTGTATACTTCCTCCCATATATTGACATTGATTCAAAATATTTCTCATAAATTTTTTCCTATAAAACACCAATCACAAATCAATTATTTTATATAATGCCGATGTTTGTTTTGAGTATGATGAGAATTATAAAAATTTTACGATTAGTTGATAGACTTACAAGCAATTTCAGGCAATCCCAGCCATGTGCAAGAGGCTGGCCTGCTGATTGAACGAATTCTATGATTTTTGACGAGTTTGTTTTACCAAATAATGTTGTTGCAACTTGATGTATATTATGATCCTCTTGGTGCCTAGGAGAAATTTCTTGCTGTAATTTCTTTCCAGCTTCAATCTTTTCATTAGATCCTTCAGGTGCTTTATTGAACTGCAAACAAAACATCAAAGATCGCATGTTCATCGAACTGTTTCCACAAACAATTAGTAAAAGCATTGCTATAACAAAATTAAATGAAAGAAAGAAATAAAACCCTGTGCAAAAGATAATAAAGTGATGCACCACGTTGATTAACGGCTCTCATTTGCAATTTCATTGACGTTGCAGGGAAGATTCTTCAGTAGAAGTGAAGGTTGTAATGTTGTCATTAGCTGGGTTTGTTCCTATGTATGAAAATACTGACTCTTTGCTTAGATCTACACTTCCATATCGCATCACATGAGAGCTTAAGTCTAAATAATCAACCAATGTACTCCTTCGTACCTGCAAAAAATCTCCACACAGCCACCACCAAATTATGATATTCGATCGACCGTATGAATAAATTTGATCCACCGGATTGTCAATTCGGTTGACCAACTGTGTATACACATACCACTTGGTACTGTTGCTCCAGAGTTTCCATTTGCAAATCATGTTTTTCACTGCATAATTTCAATTAAAATGAAATAATTAGCATGAAATTTTGGTTGTACAGAAAGAAAATTATGAACCCGTCTTCAATCCAGGAAATGCTGAACAAATCAACCAAACAAGTTTCATATTCTTCGGGGGGAGAAGGATAATGTCCAGGACAATCCAGTGCATGGCTGTTTTCTGATGGATTTGCGGCTGTGATTGCATATATGTTCAGATTTTCCGGTAGAATCCCATCAAACATGCTTCAAGATTCACAAGCTTCAAGGTAAAAACACCTAATGTTTTCAATCATACATCAACATTCTTATCGTTTATCCAAAAGAATTTGCTTTCCCGGGCAATTAATAATTTAACCTAATTACCAAGGTTTTATTAGCTTTGGCTTCATATTTCTGTTTTAAAATTCCTATCAGATCTTTGGCATAAACGTCAGCTCCAGAGGGCATCATACATGAAAACGATGATGTGTTCATCTTTCAACCCTCTATTCTTCAATATTTGATATGCATGACAAACATGAGCCTGCAAAGTAAGACCCCGATAGTCGGTATTTGAGCCACCTCTCTGGTGAACCCTTTGATCAACACTATTTTTGAACCACACATTCCTCTCAACATTATCGTTTTACTACTGCAAATTTCACCTTAATCTGACTTCCAACTAGCTGGTGAATCTCATTTAAAATTTAAAAATGTTTTAAACTTATTTTGTCAACCGATCTTAACCTCCCATTGCAAGATTGAGCACAATGAACTTACCTTAATGAGTAGAATAAAATGATTGGAAAGTTCAAATCCAAAAATTGTTGAATTCTTGTCAAAATCGTGACTTTCCAGTAATATTTCTAGCAAAGGATGCTTCGGGTGGGAAAACAGACAACACCATTGGATTTAGGACATTAAAATCTATAAGATTTGTGAGGACTCACTGCCCAAATTATTAGATTTTGAGTTGATAGTACTACAAGACATCAAATGTTTTGTTCTAACCCCTATGAATCTACTTCTTTGGGTCTCTAATCACATAGGTGGAGTTACCATCACTCTTGTCTTGTGATCTAGGAATAAGTCTTATCTCCTTCAACGAATTTCCCACTATCCTCCTACTTAGTGGTTTGATCAGATAATCAACCAAGTTGAATTATGATATCACAAAATCTAGGTTCTCTATCCCAAGTTCGTGCAATTGCTTAATAATACTATATCTTAAATGAATATATTTGCTTTTTTCATTACACATCTTATTCTTTACTTTGACTATAACAGCTTGATAATCACAATGTATGCAAATAGAAGTAGGACACGGTGAGTATTAACGGGAAGATTTGTTTACTAAAATCCTATTTCAGTTTGTACAACTACTATCCCTAGTTACAGATATTAATCTTTCTGTAATGTCTACAACAAGATTCAATAAATTACCATTGCTTTTGGATCATCTAAGCCGCCGCCTTTTCAAAATTCTTCGATGATTTCTCACTTTCATCATTCGAAGTTGTCTTGAATTCCTTTGCCTTATTGATCCTCTTTTCACATGAAATGAAACTTCCCTTGTTCTTAACTTCATGTGATGGTGGTGGGGGTGGTGGTGGCGGGGACGGTGACTGCCATTTGCATACCAGTTTTTCCTCTCTCTACATCGCTTTCTGCTGGAACTTACATGACGATCCTTATCTGAGAAATCACTTTCATCGCTTGAAGTACTATACCCTAGTTCATAATCTCGAATGCGGCGCCGCCTGTTTATACGTTTGGTGTTCTTTAGCTTGTGCCACAAGAAACATGTGATATCTTCTAAAGCATACCAATATGTCTGACAAGCTGCCCAACACATCTTACAAAGGCTTCTTGCTATGCATTGACAGATTCCCACTTTGAATAGTAGGTAGCAGAACAACAAAACTGAAAGAGGAAATTGATATAATGAATGACAATCAATAGATAATATTCAGCAAAACAAAAATTCTTATTCCCCAATGCAGATAATCAGTTGCTTTTATAATGCACTTCAAAAGTTTAGACAAGAAAGGGCTTTGTTGGTTTTTCTATTCAATTTATAACTGAAAACATCTGATTGTGAATGGGTTGTTTTGGAAATTGCTAATACTCATGTAGATAAAGCTAGAAAACTGTTCTAACCAAAGAGAAATGGCAACAAAACTAATTTACCACATTTATCTTGAGATGAAAAAGCAAGGAATGGGAGACGAGTATCCTGATTCTGTTCAACAATTCAATATCTACTAAAATAAATATACAGATACTGGAAATAGTTATACTATGTTCTATAACTAAAAAGAAATATGGTGCCTCTCTTGAAACTGATGAATTGTATACATTACTTTTCTGTAAAAGCAAACTCTGCAATTGCAAGCTAAATAAGGTGACACTTCATGAAAGAAATATAACACCATTTTTTAACATTCTTCATTTTGTTATTTCTTTAATCATTCAATTGATAGTCAAAATCGAATCAAAAGTAATCAGTTCGAACCCAGATAATTTCACAATAATAAGGTGAATTGATGAAACTAAACACATCACAAATGTGACAACAGTGATGTAATTCGCCTTGTTGAAGGGAATAACTTGCTATCCAAGGAGCAATAATATAATTAAAAATAAAAGAGGCCATGTCAAGAGAGTCATTATCTATTGCATAACTTATCAATGAGAAGACATCACAAATTACAGGGTGACAATCAGAATCTCTAATGTCATCATGTAAAGCTAATTGAGTACAGAAAAGCTTCAATGAAAATATGAGTAGTAAAGAATGATATTACTCGTATAGCATAGGCCCAAAATCATCAACAGCTTCACCAGATTTGTGACACATAAATGCTCAATGAAGCAAACTATGTCCCATGGTCCAGAACAAACATCCCTGCAGAATCAAGCAAGTCAAAATCAGACCAGAATTCAAACTACAGAAAAATCGTCAAACATAAATGCATATAAAATCAACTAATATGACCAATTTTAAATGAACACAGATCTTTATTTTTGCAAGTAACATAAATGCTCCATAAAAAAATTTCATAGTGTCAGTGCAGATTGAGGCTATTCCTTCCAGAAATGTGCCTGATCTCAAAAATGACAAGGCACCCATAAGCAACTCCAAAAATAAAAGGAAAAAAGTGAAAAATTGTAGACCACAGAACCATATATTAGGTTTTGAATATTCCATCCAATTTGATAGTTGACTTCTTGATGAGTACCCAAAAAACTCAGCTTTCCACCATAGATATACAGTCAGTTATTCATTTGACATTAATCACAATCCTGGGTGAAGGTTTCAGCAAAAGCTTTTCACAGCAAGTTCAGGAAATTTTTATGCTCTTGCATGAAGATGGCTTTAATATTAATTAATACGAGAATATAAATCTGCCACAAAAGAATGGCATTTACTTGACTATACAGAACCATCTGCAGCAGAAAAAAATTATCTTAGGTTTATAATTAATGATCCTAGATACATTTACTGACGATAACATGCCAGTATAAATTGAATACGAAATAGCTTTCTCGTTTGTTTACTTTTTCTTTGCTTTGGTTTGTTTTGGACACAGGAATTGGGTATTCTTTGAAGTCCATCTGGGTGAATGCATCTTGAATGCTACTTATTATCTAGGTAACTGCCTTCTTATACAATCCAAAGCCACAACTACTGCAATATTTGTTATAAGAAACCCTTATACAAAGGCATTAGGAGGCAATCAAAATCTCCAGAAGATATGTGACTTGCATTTATGATATGATAGCAATTATATGATTTTCGTGTAAATGTAAGCTAACAGTAACTTACAAGATTGACCTTACAAAGATTATACAAAAATGATGATATAAAACAGATTATACTAAAAAAAAAGCATTACAAGGGAAGAATCACTTACTCGCATGATCCATTAAGAATAGTCTTAAATGGAGCCGCGAAAGCAGTTCCAAGAACTCCACCAATTCCACTAGCAGCTTTACTAATCACAGTTCCCATTGCTACAGAACTTTACAATCAGTTTTCCGTTTGAAATCCCACTTTCAATAAAGTAAAATCGTCAAAAAAGATTTTAAAAAATTTAACACAATCATACTTGGATAACAAAAGAGGGAAAAGGAATGAATCATTTAAAATGCATGCAAGAACAATCATACTGCAAGTCAACACAAATTCATGTATTCAAAAGCATAATTTCAAGCACAAGTCTTTTTTCTTTTTTTTTAACACTAGATTGAAATCGGCAAAGACTTGTGATTTGTTATTGGTAAATGGGAATCGAAATGCAAGCGCAGGCTGTGCTAATGAAAAAATAATAATAATAAAATATGGGATATCATAAACAAACAAAATCAAGAGAAACCCAGAAATCAAGTATGGAATGCATAAAGGAATATGTGAAATTCTGTTTACAAACCTGAAATGTAATCAGAGAACAGAAGGTAATAAAATTCAGTCCCTGTGCTAGATACGCACACGGACAAAGAGACAAACAAATAACGGTTTTCAGTGGGCAAAGAAGTTAAAATGAAAAAAACAAAAATTAAAAGGGGTCCTCAGACTTCTGGGTTTCAGGTAAAGCGTTATTATTTAGAAAATTTCTAAATACCCCCACATCATAACTGATCTTGCGGTCAAAGCAGTGTGGCCTTTCGGTCAGCTTTATATTAAAACAATATCGTACATAACAGATCAAAGTTTTAGAAATAATGTGTAAACTTTCACTTTATACTTATAAATATTATCAAAAAAATATAAAATAATTAATTAAATTCCTCGAATTTTGTTTTTTCTTTGGTAACAATACACACAATACTCGAAATCTTTACCCGCTTAAACTCAATTTATAATAAAATCTTTAGTAAGCGTTTATACAATAATAAATACAAAATATTTTAAAAAATTATGAACGTTAGTAAGATAACGTTATCTAGTAAATCATACACACAACTTTTAATTTTAAAATTATTTATATTATAAAACTTACCATCCTAACAACTGAAGCATAAGAAAGGATACACAGGTTTTGTTCAAATATTTCCTTGTCTTCTCGAGACAGCGCTACTACCCATGTTCTATACAAAAATGACAACAACGTTGTTAAATTCTATACAACATTATAGGCACTGTAAAATCTCTCATGTCGAGTCTGAAGCTTTCTATTCATGGATGCCAACCTATATCCTTAAGCTTTTCAATTATCATCGTGCCATCTCCTATATGCTTTATGTTCATCATGTGAAGCATCATTGTTTATCTCGAGTAGAAGGGAAGCTTCCAAAATATTGCTAAGCTCCTTGAAATTTAGAACTATTCTAAGATTTTTAAACTAGTTCTTAAAATTCTGCCTTGTGCCTTGTCAGAACATTATTGTCTATTATTCTCAAGAGAACGTCGTTTTGACATTATTTACTCATCTCGTGAATAAATATATACACATTTTATTCTTAATAAAACTTTTTTTTGCATGTTTTATTAATAATAAAATTCTCCAATTATTAATACATGTGTAACAATTTACACATTATTTACAATTTTTCATTGATTGTTTGATTTTTTAAAAATTGTTGTCTCACGAGAAATTTGAATATTTGTTGTATTAGTTTTGTGGTTTTTCGATAACTAGTCTAACTAGTGATCACTTTATATAAGTTTGTGTTGTTGAATTAACCTAATGTTTTATTTTAAGATAGTTATACATTTTTCCACACATCAATGTACATACAATCAAATATTATATATAGGACCATGCTTTCGTGTTATATAAAGAAAACAATCCAATACATACATATGTTTCATGAAATATGCATAACATACACATATATCAAATATGCATCATTTTATGCATGAAATCCAATTTGCATATATGAAAAAAAAACATTATGCATACCTATATGTATTCAAACATTTAAACACATACATTCACATGCATATGGCTAATTCCAGCAACAAATAAACATGTCATAACATGTACTTTATGCATACATATACACATAATCCCATTACATATATATGTATACATTATGCATCATGCATCAACATTTGACACATACAAGTGTTCAACTAATTTAAAAACATAAACCACCATGAATATAACTTTCATCACCAACACATGTCATGGCCCATATATGATAACATGAAATCAAACACATTTTGATTTCCAAAATATATTTAGATACATATACATGTATATACGTCATTCATGATAATCAAAATTTCATAAATGCAATAATTCGGCCAAGCACCATTATCACCACATTTTATGCATGAATCACCATCATGCATTATTTGACCAAACTTCATGGTATCACACACTCACTCGTTTGTTTTCAACATGGCCATCAACACATCAAAAGGAATCCATATTTGGTAAACTAAAATCACATACCATGTGATCATTCCGCCATGCATTTTTAACTCATCCAACATGTTATAATCACATTAAAACATATTACAACATTTCAATCACATCGTAATGTGTTCAAAACAGTAAATAAATGCATACAATTGGCATGGAAAACCATTCCCTATGCATTCCTCCCATTTGGCTGAATATCCCTCCTTTTGAATTCCTTTTTATTTTCAACCAAAACCCATACACATATAGGTTTGTTTCATTCAGATGAAACCAACTTTATCATGTTTTGACCATCATACGTTTTTAAATCTTAATTCATACTATTTAATTCATACTAATATTTAATTCATACTAATATCTTAATAACATGACTATTATGTTATCCATACTAATATCATTTTGTGGTACTCATCGAAGACATTAAGTATACTTACTATGTGATATTGCTACCTAATCAATATTATCTTTGTAGAGAATGGTATTGATAATATCATTTAACCAATCAATGAATTATTTAAACAATTTACAAAATGTACTTTATTTATATGCATAATTAAATGAAATAAACATCCTACATTTGTGAATAAAAACTCTTACTTTCATTAATAGATAATATATATATATATATATATAAAAGACAAAATATCCGTAAAGCTAATAATACAAATGTTTTCTAGGATATATCCTAACAGTGTTCTTCATTTTAAGAAAATAATTAGTCATAGAAAGATCATCCTTCTATGTTAATTGAAGCTGATATCATAGTTGAAGAACTTTAGCTTTAGACTAAGGTCCAAATTGCTTGGCTAATGCTCTCCAAGCCTCAAATGTTGTTCTACAACCATTTACTAAATTGACAATACTTTCATTCATGGATGACAGCAACCATCCAAGACAGAATTGGTCTTGACGGTTCCACAGAATATGATCTAGATTCTCCACTTAAACTTCATCAGAATTGCTTGATTTGAACCTTGCAGGTTGGATTTGATCATCACTTATGAAGTCTTCAAGGCCGCTGCCTTGGATTGATGGCAGCACTTGAGATTTTCATGTCAAATAATTCTTTCCATTTAGTTTGATTTAAGCTACAAATGAGAAGGTTGAGTCTGAGCTGGATAGATTGGCGTGTGCCATTTGTTGGCTTTGATATCAAGTTAAAACTTGAACAAAAAGTTGTTTATTTACGGAGAAATAGCAGGAGAGGCAGAGAAAAGCAAATGAAACTGGTAGCTCTTGTATTCTCAATTTTATTGCTATGTTTTCCAATGTTCAAATACAAGTATGATTACATAGTTATACTAATGAATAGAAGAATCTTGACTTCTCTTGAAACTTGAAGAATACATATCAACGTTTGCTTTTGATAGCTAATCAACTAATTCTAACCACAGCTCTAACTTCGACAACGCTAACAATCTTAACATTCATGATTCTTCACCGCAATTTGCTCCAACAAACTCTTAGAAAAACTTAAATCCCCCACATTGCACTTGAACAAGTTGACAGCCTTTACAACTTCGTATAATTCCTTAACAAGACTTAATTTGGAGCCAATATCTTGGCTCGAAACGGAGTCCCCGAAAACAGGATCTCGAGTCCTATGAGGACCAGAAATCAACCCCATCATTGGCTCGGTTTCGACCCAATGTCTATGCTCGAAAGCGAGCCGAGTTCTCATGGATTCGATTTCGAGTGCATTACGCATTAAGCAAGCGAGCATGGTTGACGATAACACCCAATTAAGGTTGAATTAAACAAAGGCAAAACGAAGAGTCAGTTAAGTACCATTCATTAATTGTATCAAAATTCCTAGGACATGTAAGTTTTCTGACATTCATTAATTTTGTGACATAGCAACTGGCTCTGCTGCATGTTTCACAAGTTCTTCCAAGCTTTGTTGATTAAATCTTTCAGGGTTTGGACAATTCTTTGAGCTCTATAATTAGAAATAATTTATTCAACTATTTTCCAGTATTTAACAAATACAACACTTGGTCTAAGACAAACGGTAGTTAAGGTTTAGAACAAACACATAAATATTCATTCTTCTTCCACATTTATATAAATGATATAGCCATCTCGGGTTGCCAAGAACTTGTAAGTGTTCTCGGTGTAAACACAAACAATCTCACATGTCAGTATCTTTAAACATTGGCATCTTGCCCTTGCTGTTTCTAGAGATTATCTACTTCACGGCTCATCATCTTGCATGCTCGTCCTCGCCCATTAAAAAGGGAGAACATGAGCTTCCTACTATTACGCTACTAAGAAGCATTCCTGGTCGAGGATCCAAATTTCAACCTGCTAGAACTATCAAAAATAGGGTTGTCAGAATCCAACACAATCCCGACCAATCTGTTTCGATATGATTTTTAATGGATTCGGTAGTATTGAATTAAAAAATTATGAAATTTACTTACAGTGGATGTGATTGTGAAATTGTTCAGAAAATATGTTAAAACCCTGTCCAATTTGTCAAATATAACATATTATAATATATATATATATATATATATATATATATATATATGTTCCTCGTTTCATTTTCTACATTTTAACTTAATCATTCTCAATCCCTCTTCAATTCATATGCTTCCCAACAATCTCAAAATTCTATTGAAGTTTATTTTTTTTTAAATATTTAAAAGAATTGTATTTAAAAAAAAGACCACAATCCCATTTTACAGTGAAATTTTTTAAATTTTATCTATAACATTTCCTTTAATTATTGTAAGAATTTTTTATATAAATATATATTGATTATTTTTATCTATATTAATTACTAATATTATATGATAAGTAGCATTATTAAAATATGATTGAAAATTAAATCTTCTATTTTTATTATTGTTATTATATAATAACACTAAACCTCTTATTTATATTAAAATATTTTTTTATTTATATAATATCTTTATTTTGTATTAGTATAATTTACAATACTATTTAATTATGAAAGATTAAGAATCTTATATAAATAACAATTATTAAAACTTTTTAATTAAATCCACAAATAGAAGTCTCGAGCATTCTATCATAATAAATCACTGATTATAAATAAGTTATGGTAGAAAGGAAACAGATTTATACCAGTGCACTTCCTTTCTACCATAACTTATTTATACCAGTGGTGGTTTTCTGTCACAAAATGATGGTTTGATGGTGTAAGTCAAACCCATGTGTCCTGGAGAAGTGCACTGGTAGATGCAGTCTGCCCAAAAGTATTGATCAAATCAGAACAACATGCATCTTGGTCTCCTTCTTCTGTCCTTAGCTCCAAACCAAGCTCCTCTTCTATGTCATCAGATGCTGCTATGAGCAGGATTTCACATCCTTCATAGGTCAAAAAGTACAGAGGATGGGCTGGAGAATATCGCTTTTGCCCAAACTGGCCTTGCAGATGGGCAGGGAAAACTGCCTTGCGCTTGTTTTGCAGTCCTCTAAATTCATAAGTGCCATGTTGATCTGGGTTCTTTACTTGTATGTGGAATGAGCCTTCACGTTCAATGTTAAGTGACTCCTGGGGTTCATTTTCCTTGTCTTGTGGCGGAAATTCAAGCTTGTACATCAAATGAGTGTGCATTCTCTTGCCTGGATTGTGTCTTGAAATGCCGTAAAAGCCTTCTCCCACCACCCTCACAGGCGACTGACGTCGATGTTCTCTTGCCGAAGTATCGTATTCCTCTGCATAAAAACGTATTCAATGCATAAGTGCACACATATCGTACATGGAATAAACAAGAAACAAGTGAATACCCCATGCAAGAGCAGTCTTCTCATCCTCTATTTTTGTGGTGATTGTCTCTACAAATCCCCAGTAAGGCCTGGATTTCTTGCACGGATCTGGAAGACTTTTCCATCCCATCACAATGAAACGAAACAATGGTTCTTTGTCAATGTCCACTTCCTGCATTTGACAACAATTATTACATATACATATAATATATATTGGCTTGGTTTCGCATTGTGGTGCTTTGCTTTTGCTTTAAAATCAAGACTATTGATAACACAACTTTAGTGTGAACATTCATTTTTCATTAATGTTAATCTTTCATCCCACATCCGCCTTAAAAGCCACTGTACGAGGCCTTAAACTTGTATCGGTTCCTTCTCAATGTCCTGAGTAAGGTAATAAGTAGCTGTTGAAAAGAATAAAACTAGTGCACCGGCACAATATTTCCTAATTGTTTCTCTTATCAAAGAACAGCTAAGTGAATGCCCCAATTTAGTATAGGCATGCACTCTATCATTAAACTGCAGAACACTGAAACAATTTTATAAGCCAAACATGCGTGATGAGCAGTATTCACTAAAGGAGGATAGCTGTTTCAATTTTTTTTTGGTCACAAGATGCCCAACTGCTCCATGATTCTCGTATTCTTGCAAAAATATGAAAGCTGAAATTCTGATTTTGTTCACTATCAAATTAATTAGCGGGATAAATATAGATGAATTTCAAGCAAAACATTGACTCGCTTACAGCACTAACAACACCTTAATATAACTCACAGTTCTAACAACACAATCCTTATAAAGTAAATCTTGCCTTGCTACCATGGCCAACTTCACTAGCAGTATTCTTGCCAGTGTTCTCTCTCTTTCTTTTTGGCTCACTCTTTACCTGATTCAGGGTCTTGTTTTTCTTCCGCCGGTCTCTCACCAGACTCCGGCCGCAACACCAGCTATAATCGCTGCACGTCATCTACGCAGTGGGATTCTTCCTACCCAATTTTAGGCTGTAGAAGAAAAATATTTCCTCCTTTCCTGCAGTTTGCCGTTAACAAATCCAAACGTGGTCGTATTAGCAATGACTTTTCATTTTAATAAATATTGATAAAAATGATGGAGGAGAGGAAGAAAGACCCAAATCTGAACTCGAGTTTCAGTTCGTGTGTTGTATTCCTGGCCTTGTCCCATTATTATTTCCTTGTATGATTTCTTTTTTTTCCTCAGAAACAGAAGAAGATGGGTTTGTAATGAACCAGTAACCGATAATTTCTTACTACAGGCAGTATTTCGAAATAGAAAGGAAGAAGACACGTAACAAAGCAGAGACGTCCAGGCAAGGCACGTTTCAAAAGCTCAGGCCACGTTCTTATTTTTACTGGGGCAGCACGTAGTGTAATTATATTGTAATAAACTTGTGAAATAGAAAGAAAGTTGAGAATGTTGCATTCATGTACAGACATTTCTACCATAAATTCCCAGTTGCTGTCTGGGACAATCCTTCACCACGACAAATCCATAACAAGGATGCTATGCTTTCCAAGCAAAAATTAAATACAATCAGCGTTCTAGGTTGGTGAGAAGGCGATTTCTATATCCCGATCTGATTCAATTTAGAAGCAGATATATTAAATTAAAACCAGATATGATTTTAATTTACACACTATGTGCATATCTATGTATGTCGCCCCACTTCATTATCAACAATATTTACACACCCAAGATAAAACAAAACCATGCTGGCAAGACTTCAAAATTTGTTTTGAGTTTTGATGCCAAATCCAGGACTCAATATTAATTTCAAAGGCATCGTGTTCAGTTAATTCTGCTTGGCTCTGAGCTTGCTCGTTGTACATGTATCTAAATCTGAACAAAACAAAGATTTGATAACTCAAATCATGTTGCTGAACAACTTTAAGTAGCTGCTCAGGGGAATTCATATAGCTGACCAGTTTGATGAATTTATGTGCATTGTTACTTTCATCAGGTTGTCCTGTGATTCAAAAGAAACAAAAAGCTATTATCCTTTTAAGTTCATGTTTTGGTGATTTATATGTAAAATGTTTCAATTCATTTATATACCTGATGGTTTTGCTATCTGCTAAGATTTGCTGGATTAACTCTATCGGCTTTCTGAATTACCAAGCTGAGGATCGGTGATCACGTCCTGCAGGAAAATCATTATCAGCAGTTTTTCTAACATTTCTTAGTTGTTTTGACTTGTTCAAACTAGATTTATAAACTCACCGGAGACATTAAAGAACTGCTTCGATTGTGAGAGGAGCCATGGCCTCCCAAGAAGAAGTGTCCCATGCTTTCATCTGCCAGTTCTCTTAATCTACCTAGCTCTGGCAACACAACCTTACCAAGATCTGGCCTATCTTTTCTTCTAAGTTCTGCACATTTCAGTCCTAATTTTGCAACGCACAAGGTTTCTTCTAATGGCCAATCTGGCACAGATGGGTCTAGCATCTCACTGAATGTCCCCTTCTCGACAGATCTTTCAACATAGTGTGTCAGGCCCATTGGTGGCTTGGCAGTTATCAGTTGCAGAAGTATGATCCCCAATGAATAAACGTCTGATTTCACACCAAGCATTCCTGTTTGTTGGTACTCTGGATCAATATAACAGAACGTTCCAGCAGTTGATGTCATGCGGCACTGTGTTACATTCTCAGCAACAGCAGGTACAAGCCTGGCTAATCCAACATCACTAATTTTACTGACGTAGTTGTGGTCTACTAAAATATTGCCTGGCTTGAGGTCACGATGGACTAGTGGCTCAGGCTTGGTCTGATGTAGAAAGAGTAGGCCTGTGGCAATCTCTGCAGCTATTCGGAACCTGTGTTGCCAAGAAAGAGGTGGGGTATTCCCTCGCTGGAAGAGAAGATTGTCTAAGCTTCCATTTGCCATGTATTCATAGACTATTATCCCATACTCCGGGCAGGCTCCTAGAAGGAGGACCATGTTGGGATGCCTTATGAAACTAAGCACTTCAATCTGCATAGGATTTAACAAGCATGGAAAGAAAACAAATATCAAATCCAATAGATTTGTAACAAAATAAATTTGCACTCTAGGCTATACAGGATAATTCTACGGCTTCTTAAACCTTGTAAAATTCATGGAAGCATTTTTCCCACCTCTTGCTGAAATTGTGACCTTCCTTGTGCAGCATCCGGACGTAAAACTTTTACCGCAACTGGAGTATGATCAAGATAACACTTGTAGACAGGGCCATAGCCTCCTTCCCCAATCTTACGAGATTCAGAAAAATATAATGTTGCCTCTTCAATTTCTTCTATAGCGTATCTCCTATATCTGAAATCATTTTGGACCCAATTATGCTGGACGTTTATATCTGATTCTTTGATGGCATGCATTTCTGCATTCACTCTTCTTTGTGCTTCTAGTTCTGCAATTCTCTTTGCTGCTTCGGCTGCTTCCATTGCTGCTTTGCACTTAATTCTCTCTTTCTCTGCAATGGACAGAGCCGCTTCCTCAGCATGGTGTGCCTCTTCTAATCTTCTTTCCTCTTCAAGTCTCCAGCGCTGCAGTTCCATTGCCTGCAGTATACATTTGATTAGAAATCTTCCTTGTGGAAGTTATAAATAAGCACAAGCATATATAAAACTATATTACAGAGCACCTTATTTTTTTCCGTAAGTACTTCTTTGCGTGCTGTATTGTATAATTCCATTGTTTGCTTCAGCTCTAGCTTCAACCTCCTCATTTCACCCTCCACTTCTTCCTGTGTTTTAGTAATACATGTAAGGAGATTTCGTATAGTGTGTTTAGTCAATTTGGATTATTACGGCAATTATTATCCAGCTGCCTCTGCTTATAAACGCAATTAAATCACATCCAATGTTAAATTTTACGGCCTTGTGTCACTGAAATGTTATTTCAAAGGAATTGGCTCCTTACCAAGCTCTGTGATGAGCGTGAACATGATGTTGCTCCACTTTCATGTGAAGTTGGTGAGAATTCATATAGGGAACTTTTTTCACCGAACCTAGGTCCCATATGCATTGATCCAAAGCTATGGTCTGAGCTGGTTGATATCCCAGAATCAATAAATTCATAGAGCATAGAAGGGCTGTGGTCGGTGCTTGGCCTACCAGAGCTGACAAATGATATGTCAGTGTCTGATTCTGAGAAGTCCGGCGCCAAAGACTTTCTATTCGCTCCTCTCCCTCTTGCAAATGGCGACCTGTTTCACATAATGATGTGGCATCAGTCCAATCTCAATAATCTAAACCAAAGAACTATGGCGCAGATATCAGATAACAAGAATATTGTGATCTATGCATCTAAACAGCACGATGAAGAATTTCCACGACAGACTGTTCAAATTGGTACTGTATTAAGACTTACTTGACAGGCTCTTCGAGTGAGGTATGGGGCTTGGATAGTGTCCTGTCTGCAGCATATGCAGGATGGGAAACATTGCACTAAAATTTAGTACTAAAGCAAGAAATCTGTCTAACTTTATCTGAAAAGCTCGATAATTTGGAGTAACAAACCTCGTAAGTTCATACTAAATCTGGAGTTTGCGTCGGAGTTATCATTGTGGTTATGCAGTTGATCTGATAGTGGGGAAGTGAAAGGGGCATGACGTGAAGCATTTCGCTTTGAAGAAATCTTCCCTTTGGATACGACGTATACGTTACAGAAATCAGGTGCCACCTTTGATACACTGCTAGGAACATCTGCCTTGAATTTTCTGCGAGGCAAATCCATTACAATTTGTTAAATTTTCAAAAAATTTTGAGGCAAATTTATTTTCCTTAAACGCACAAATTTATTTCGTGGGTTAGTTAGAGCTGTTGGAAAAGGATAAGGCAAAAACCTGATGAATCCATGTCGAGATGGTGCACCAAGAACCAAGTCCTCAATCCCAGCATAGGAAATATAATCTGTAAGTGCTCTTACAATGTCGACATCTTCAAGTACCACGTCAAGGGAATGAATCTGACACAAGAAAGAAGTTGAGACATGAAAAACCAAAGGCTTTTCTCAGAAGTAGTAAGAAAATTTAAATGAAAACCACAGTCAGGTGAAGCAATATTTTGCCCTTAAATCTGTTTATGCTAGGTTGCTAGTAACTTCTTGAAAAATGTGCCCTTGTAGCTCCATTTAGATATTTCATGGATGGAAAGAAACAAGAATAGAGATCCGAAGCCTACATCTTTACGGGTACAAAAGCAATGAAAACTGAGAAACAGATCGTTGGTTTGCTTCTCAAGTTGCTTTTTATGTGGGGATGCATTGACATCAGATACTTGGCTATGGCCTGCAGCCAAAAGAAATGAAGTTATAGCCTCAGATCTTGCATTAAAACAATTAGCTGAAAAGATCATCTAATGAATTATGAAACTTTCTTCTGCCTTTCTTATCAATAATAAGATGTTGCGAAAACAATTACTTGAAATAGAAGATGAGGATGATCTATGAACAACATGGACAAGAATAACAGTTTGGCCTCTGCTGAGAAGATTTTCAAGTGCCCATTTGAAAGCATGTTGGCTGCTTTTGTCCTTGTCAACAGCAACCGCTACAATCCCATTTCCCTCAGTTTTCTTCGACCCATGTACCTTCGGGGGTTGGTGGAGATGCCACATTTCTCTTCTTCTTTCTAAAACTTAGTGAAAATTGAGTCACAAAGCATTCACAGTGATCCAGATTTCTGTTTCATATTATTTACAAGAGAAATGGCCGAGAGACCTGAAAAACCTCTCCCTCTTTGCGTAGATAACAATTTTTAGAACTTTTGACCATGAACAAAGGTATTTTGTCTTTAGTTATGTTTGGAATTTCAGCGGTCTCTATTTTTAGCTTTACAAACTGAAGCCACACAACTGAAAATAACATAACCCCACATTTCTTCTCTCTTTGAATTGTTTCCCCATAACAGAAGGCAGACTTCAAATCCATTTGGAAGTGCCAAGAAAACAACCATAAAATGCACAAGTACTTACTAAATTTTTTATTGAAATACTGAATATTACTACAAAAATAGTGCAAGTACTACTTTAAATAAGCATTTTTATAGATTAAGTAGTCAAACACACAAGTACTAATGTCTTAAGATTTTGGCCACCTGACACCTCACTTTTGGCTTTGTCCATGTTGGTCCATATATGTTTGATGAAAATTGTAAAACACCGTCGATATGAATAACACAAATATTTGAATAAAAGTTAAACATTTTATTCGTTATTCCTTGAAACATTAATTGAGCATTTTTAAGTCTAGATGACATTTTATTTCAATCACAGTTCTTTGGCGTTAAGTATTGTTTGCATTTTATGATCCTTCTCCGGAGGCTTCTCTAAATACAAGTACATGATATTTTTTGTCAATCTGATTAATTCTATGTCAGTAAAAATAGTCTATATAAACTTATTAAAATGATAAATATTGCCTAAATAAAGGTCCAAGAGGATTGTGCTTTGCAGGGAAGACCATAATGCCTATTTTTAGAAACCCCAGATGCCATATAAGAGGTCCTAATGCCTTATCTGCAAAGTTCAGATGAAAAGAATTCGATGTTCGGATATCAAGTAGAAGGTTTGCAGAAAGTAGGCATCATCTAGTTAAAGAAAGGTTCAAAATCTCGACCCTACTTGATCGTTTTGTCTCAGAAGCTACAAGGTTACGTAGATAGTCTTATCCCACCTGATTGTTACAGCAGCAACCTCGTAACAAGCAAGGCAGCAGTTTCATGCGTCAAAGCAGAAAAACACAGCAACAAAGCAATTGACAAGGAGAAATAAGCTTTTGGTGCGTTTGTTTTCCTGATGTTGGCATCATATCCTTGAAACTCCTCAAACGCAGCAACAGACGCAGCAGAGGAGAACACCGGATCCTATTTTAAAATTGGCAAAGGAACATTTGAGAGATGGGTTACTTTGAAGAAATGAAATTCCCAATGGAAGTCGGCAGCTGCAACCACAAAAAATAATAGCAAAGAAGCATCCAGGCTCAACAATGATCCTTTCTACTTGAGCCGGAAAGGATACTATATATTTATTAATTTTATTAATTTTTTTTTCAATTTTAAAATAAAATAAGTAAAATATGATTAAATTATTATACAAATAATATGATAAATTAAGTTAAATAAATATTATAATAACATTTATTAATTTTTTTATAATTTAACGGTTAAAAAATATTCTATTTAATAGATTATTTACTGCATTAAATATGAATATATTTTATATAATATTTTATATTTATACAAATTTAGTAATATATTTCAACAATATATATTGTGTTTTAGATGGATTGTTTATTTAAAAATAATAAATTAATTTCTCATAATTTTAATAAAAATTTTTAAATATTGATTTTTATTAATTAAATAATTTATTAAATATTATTTATTTTATTAATTGAATAATTTGTTGAATGTTATTTGTTCTGATGCAAATTAATTTAAATAAAACTTATGAATAAACTTAATGTGTGGCAAAATAGTAAGAAACATGTATGTTTAATGGGAGGTCTCGTCATCAAACTTTGGTGCTTGAAATAGTTTTTAATTCATGTTTTTGGTTAATATCATTTACACCATTTTAGTTCTCCATCCAATGGAATTAAAATTGAACTGAAATAAATACGTTCTTAAAAATATAATATCGAATTGATGGGTCCGATTCTACAAGGTTTCAAATTATATAGGTTCTTAAAAGTCTAATACTAGATGGTTAGTCCAATTTCACAAGGATCTGGGTCAAACCAGAACCTATGCTTAGCCCTAGTGGATTCATGGCCATGGAAGTAAAAACTATCACTCATAGGTACAATAATAAGCTTTTCTCCACATGAATCAGATATCAAACAAAAATTATCCTTAAAAACTAATGAATAACCACTCTGAATCATCTAGCCCACACTAAGCAGATTTTGATCTAACTTTGGAACAAAAAACACATCATGTATAAGCCTTATACCTTGCGAAAGTTAAGACAGAAATGGTACCTTGTCCTACAAATTCTATAGACTTCTTATTTCCCAACTTGACAGGAATTCTGAAGGAAGGATCAAGGCTGATAAACAACCTTAATTTATGTCATTGTTAGTACACACTGCAACCAAGAATACTTTTCTGAAGTTTTATCAGATGAAGTAGCCATAAAAAGATGCTCTTCTGCATCATTTTGTTCTATTACATTGGCTTGTTGCATTGGTTAAGTTTGTTGTGAAGAAATTTGTTGAAATTTCTTTTGCTTGTAGAATTTGGCAATATGTCCAAATTTTTTGCATATTCTACATTGCATTTTCTTCCAGTAGTTACTCTCTAGATGATTGGTCTTTTAACAGAAAGGCACAAGGAGGAAATTTTCCTTTTTCAGGCTCCTTGAACTCGGCTTCAGCAATGTTTTCTTTAAAGCTCTTGTCATATTGCACCTTTTTATCCTTTTAGAGTTGGATGGCTTTGAACTGAGCCTAGCTGGAAAAGCTCCTTCACTATAATTTTCTGATCTAACGGAAGTCCTTTGTTCCTGAGCTTGAAGCTTGCTAATCAACTCAGCAACTATTAACCTTTTAAGATCATTTGACTCCTCTATAGCAGATACCTTTGCCTCAAACTTCTCTGAAAGACTTATCAACATCTTCTCAACTATTCTTTGCTGCTCCACCACCTCTCCATATAGCCTCATTTGGTTAACTAGGTCTTTGACCTTAGAAGAGTACTCCTAGACAGTCTCAGATTCCTTCATTTTTAGATTTTCAAACTCCCTCTTGAGAGTAAGTAACCTAACAGACTTTACTCTATCACTTCCTTCATATTCCTCTTTCAACTGATCCCACACTTCTTTTGGGGTTTCAAGAGTCATAATATCTATGAAGATGTAGTCTGTAAAGGCTGAATGAAGAATTGTAAAAGCTTTGTCCTTCTTGAGCATTTATTCCTCATGATGCTTTATTTGAGCAATGCTGGGATTTTCCCTTAGAGGAGGTGGGTTTCTGCCTGTATCTACTGCATCCTATAGCCCTAAAGATTTCAAATATGCTTTCATTTTGATCACCCAAACTTGGTATTTCTCTATTAAAAACATAGGCACTTTAGGGTAAGAAGAACTTGCAGAAGTCATAACTTATTTGCTATGGTGTTTACTCTACACAAGCAAAACAACAGAATAGCTTTTTTCAGAGAACCACACAGCCCGTAAGAGCCTTAGAGCTGATACCAATTGTTGAGAATACACAAAAAAAGAGTAATAATATTATTCAGCAAAAGATATATATATATATATATATATATATTATATATATATATATATATATATATATATATATTGCAGCTTTTACAAGTTAACTTATTGTCATCTCTATATGCATGTCAAATCCTCTACCTAATATTAACTTTTAGAGATAAAATACATTGCTGCAAGTAAAGTCTATCAAATATTTGTTATCAAAAATTAACTATAATATTACAAAAAAACCAAATTAATTGAAGTATAGCTAAAAATATCAAAATAAAGTCTCATTCTTAACAATTGCGACAAGTATCTCTTTCTCTAGGCACATTTATTCTGTGAATAATGCTTCCTGCTTGTCTACTGATACTGCATGTTATGGCCTTACTGTTTGCACGAGTACCAACGTGATAGAGAGGATTGATTTTGCCTGATAATAAGAAAACTTCTTAAGAGGATTAAGAAACTGCCGTGCGTTGCTGCATGCTGGCACTGGCACCAAAGGAAGAAATGCAGGGAAGACTTCTGGCAACCGTCAAAGCCCCTACAGTGTGGGAGAACAGACTTCAATCCTTGGCAGTTTCCGTTGGTCTTAGCCTCCAAGTTCAGAGGAGACGATAGATCAGATGGGGGAGCCGAGTGTTTCTGTTATTATTACAAATTTTAACGCAAAATCGGTTGTTGAAGCTTCAAAAGAGGCTAACTCCTCTGAAACGAGCTTGTCCAGAGAACATGAGTTGAAGGCTAATAGATTGAGAACGGACTGAGTCTGAGTTTTCTGAGTCAGGTGCTGACATTGTAAATCCCATATGAAGCAAAGAAAGAGAAGATACGTTTAGAAAAAGTTTGCAAAGCCAAGGAAGGTGGAATTCCAGAGGTCACAAAAAGAAGCCAAGCTGAAATTAAAGTAATAAATTATTAAATGATATTTTAATATAAGCACGATAGGAAGCGGAAGCAAGGAGGGAAGCAAGGAGAAATTATAATCCATGATCAAAGGCTGCCTAAGAAATTGTCTTGAATCAGTGAATAACAGTGGGCCATGTCTGGAAGCTATAATTTCTTTGTAAGACATTGGTTGTTAAATTACAATTACACCCTCAATAAATTACCGATACACCCCTATTCATCCTTAATAAAAATGAAATTATGATTTGAGCCATAACCATTAACTAGACTTCATTTTAGTCCTCCCAATGTTTGAGGCAAATAACAGATACTTCCTTTAAAGAAGTAGATTCCATCATTCTTCAAGCTCTCAACAAGACCAGTTTTCTCCATGGTTATTCTTTAAGGTCCAAACGGACCTAATAATTCTTTAAAGTGCAAATGGGTTTGATTATTTTACCAATCTTAGATGAATCCAACAATCATTTATGGCCCATATGAATAGCACCTTCTCTGCTGAGGAGGCAAAATGATTTTAAATGAACCATCAGGTGATATTATTTTATTAATAATTTTTATTATTTATTTATTTATTCTCAATTATTGTGGTCTCCATTATTTATATTTGTAAATTTGAAAGAAAATCACAAGAATTTATTATAGATTATTCACGGAGTAATTTTCATAAATATTGTTCGGGTCAATTTATTAATTATTATTTATTATGTAAATCAAAAAATAATCATGGTTAAATTTTTTTATTAATTATAATTATATTCTCGATCATCAATTTCGAGTGAACTTGATTAAATTTCTAATTTATTATTATTAAGTCATCCTCTACTATTAATTTGAGAAAAATTACTTATTTATTTATTCTTTGTTAATAAATAAATTATAATTCGAGGCAATAAAATGAATATTAAATATTCACAACAATCGAAGGACATTTTGGAAAGAAAAAAATTACCTGTAGATTGATTTTTTTCACTCTAAGACAAGCTAGGCATTGAGAATATAATTCTGTTAATTGAAGATCAGATTTTCTCTCAAGGACACCCATGGGAATTATGTATGTATTAATTGGTAGAATATTCTATTATTTGAAAATTGAATTTTTTGTGAGAATACCGATGGGGATTGTAAATGAACACATGGCTAGTATATCCTATTAGTTAAAAATAGGATTTTATACCAAGGACACCCATAAGATTATAAATGTATTCATGGATAGGATAATTCTTTGAAGTTTTGGTTTTTCTCATACATTTATGAGAAAAAAGTTCTTACCTTATTCAATTATCAAAGGACAAATCTATGCAATCAATAGTATAAACTTGCAATGAATTAATACAAACTCTGTTATACAAATTCAAAAAATTTATTTTCTCGTAATATCATATTCATAATTCGTTGATATGGAGAGCACTATAAAATATTTACATATCAATAAAAAGTACTATATACTTAAAAAGGTCTATAAAGAAAAAATGTAAGTCATAAAGTCTTTAATAAGGGGATGTATCAAATTTAAAAATTTTTTTAAGAAAAAGTAAATATACATTCAGTGAATAAATGGATGATAGGGAACCAAAATTTTGATACGAAAGTAAAAAATGTGTGTGTGTATGTATACACACACACACAAAATTTGCATTTAGTCATTTATTTATATTCAAGTGAGTCATTAAAAAATATTTCATATCACATCTGTGAATGATTTAATAAAAATCTAAGCTCACTTAAAAAATATTCTCTGATATATTTATTAGGCATTTTAGTTAACATCTCAATACTCAATAACAAAAATTTTACATATTTATATATAATATAACCACTGAGTTTACTCATTATCATTAACCTAGATAGAAAGTGCAAACGAGAGATACTTTATTATTTGGTACCCACTCTTTTATTCTCTCGTAGACAATAACAAGGAAATAACTATTTTCATACTTTGTCTTTAGTAAATAAAAAACATATATATTAATGCATTATATATATATATATATATATATATATATTAATATTTGTGCACAAATGCATCCGCAATTGGATACTTACATCATGTCATAAATTATAAAATTATAAACATATTTTCACATCATTTTTTTTAAAACATACATCCACAGATAACATGTGCAATTTTTAAATTATAATTTCTTATAAATTTACTTTTGCTCCAATATTTTAAATCTATATTCATAAATCAGTTCATAAATCTAAATTTGCATAATAAAATTAAATGTTTAAATTTATTTTATCAAAAAGTATTGAAAATAAATTTAAATTCATAAAACTTTAATTTCACATTATTAAAAATATTTAAAAATTCATCAATCTATTCACAATTTGAGAAGGTTAACACTTTCAAATCTACTTCCGTTGTATAGGATTTTTCATTGTTGTATTCTCATGTACATAAAATTTATTTACATACGAACTATTAATATATTATATTCATTCTAAACATACATTCTTAATGAAATACATGCAAAGTATATGCTTCTAGTTGACATTTATTGAGGCATCGAGCCATGATTCTATTCAACAAACAAAAATTATAGTACATTCACATCGCTCATTTTCTTACTTTCTTATGCCGATTCTTATGTATAATAACTTACCACGTATACAAACCCATTCATGTTTCTAATACTATTGTTCAACATTCAAAGTATATGCTAGTGTAATATTAAAATTTTCTCCAAAAATAATTAAATTTTTTGTAGGAAAATATTATGCTGATATAATATTTAATAACCCTTGTCCCATTACTATACTTAAAATATTTAATGTATGAAAAATATTATTATTAAATATATTACAAGAACTCGTAAATTTAATATTATACCATACCAATTTCCTTTGTAATTCTTCTCCAACAATTTAACCATTTTAGAAATTCTATATAGTATTACCCATACCATCATTATCATTTCACCTTATCACCATGCCATATTCATAAACATACCCTACCTAATTCATTTCTTAGTAGATATTCACAAACTCATCCAATTCACTATAAAATCAAACTAAATATATATATATATATATATATATATATATATATATATATATACATGTGCGCACACTTTTATTACTTTAAAAATTTAAATCTTTGTTATCCAAGCTTAAAATAATATATATATATATATATATATGTAACTTCATAACCCCAACATAAATAAAGCATAATTATACACTCATAAAACCCCCGATTTCTTCATAAATATAATTCAAGTTCAATCACATATATATTTACATCATTTTCGATTCCTAAGGTTTCTTAATATCTATCCTTAATTCATACTTTTTAAATGACCCTACCATGATTCTAGACTTAAAATAAAATTTAAGAAACTTACCAAAGTTTTTTCCCAAACTCAAGTATGGCCTCTTGAAGTTTTCCCTTTGAATTCCTCCCTTTAATGAAATCTAGGTTGAATCAAGACGATCCTTTGGTATTTTGCTTGCTTTCTCCAATTTTCCTTGCCTAAGAAACTTTCTAGGACTTTTCTAAGCTAAAAAATAGTTCTTCACGAGTGAAAATTTGTCCAAGCTAGAGAGAAAGAGAAGGAAGTGGTCGAAAAGTGCAGAATGATGTAGAAAAATGGTGAAAAATAGGTTTGTGCCTAAACTAAACTAATTAGGCTAAAATGTATTTAATCTACCATAAAAATTATCTTTAATTAAGGTTTTATTTAGCCCATCTAAATATTATCTTTACTTAAGAGGTAAAATCTTAAAAATAGTCTTAACGTAAATTTACATTTTTATTTTAACCTTTAAAAAAATTTAGTCACTAATTTATAAAAATAACCGTAGTAAAATTTATATTATTACTTTTCAAAAATTTTGACACTTATATAACGTAAAATATAATTTAATATTATATATATAAATTATTATTTATGCTATACCTCGATTCTATTTCAAATGAATATACATATGCTCGATATAATATTTTTATATACGTAAATTATTATAACAACGTGTTATAAATGTATAGATATTGCCTTTAACAAGAGTTTTAATGAAATAAATTACTTTTTTATTTTAATTTTATTTTCAAGTTATTTTTTATTAATTTATTACTCATTGTTTGATGGTCAGCGTTAATTAACAACAAAATCCGAAATAAACTAAAAAGGGGAGTGAACACTCATTTTTTTTTCTCTTCTCCAAACCTCAAAATATAAAGTTCTATCATCTAAAACTGCACAAGCTTTACAGAATTAAAGTTGCACCATGGGCCAATCACAGCATCCTCACTTCATTGCTAACTTCATATTTCAGTTGTTGGTGATGAAATTTATCCCCTAAATTCAACCATTTCTCTACAATTTCGATCTTCAACAAATGAATAATCCCTGGAGTAATTGTATATTTCACTCTTCATTATTCCCAAATGAGCCATATTTCCTTGAGAAATCATCATCATTTCCGTTGATACAGTAACCATGTCCTCCACTTAAATAATCTTCTTGAATATCTCCCTCTTTCAATTGCAAAATGTTGTTCACTACCTCCTTCATATCCAGTCGTGTTTGCACATCTTCTTGACAACAACTCAATCCAATCTTCAAAAGATTTATCATTTCACTCTTGCTATCTTTTGCACCTCTCATTTCTTTATCAAACACTTCACTTGTTCGTTTTTCCTTAACCATGTTATTGACCCAATATGACAAGCTAGCCTTACCACTATAGCCTTGTAATAGATGGTTTTCTGGGAATTTTCCCGTTAACAATTCCAGGATTAATATTCCGAGGCTCCAAACATCAGATTTCTTCGATAATTTGCCCAAGTTGGCATACTCCGGCGACTTGTAAGCGACCAAGATCGTATGTGCATTGTCCGGATTGATAATTGGCCTCAGAGCGTAATCTGTCAAGAGAGGCTCGAACAACTTGTCTAGAAGCACATTCGATGACTTCAGGTGACCGTGAGGAAGAATAGAGCTGGGAAGCTCGGTGTGCAGGTAAGCCATGCCCTTTGCTACGCCTTTTATGATTTTCAATCGGGTATGCCAATTAAGTCCTGGTCGCTCTGCAGTGTGGTTGGCTGGATTACAAAACAAAATTAGCCAACAAGATCAATAATTGTGACTAAACCTCGTATATGAAGATCGATATTAGATAGATTGAACATTTTACCATGAAGTTTACTAGCCAAGCTACCGCTCTGCACAAATTCATAAACCAACAGTTTCTCCTCTTTCGTATGGTAGAAAGCTGTTAGCGGCAGCAAATTTGGATGTATCAACCTTCCTAGCCTTCTCATGTGTTCACGAAAATCGTCTCTTCCGACATTGTTCATTAACTTATATCTCTTTACAACATAAGCTTTTCCGGTTGCTATGACTGTCTTGTAAGAAGCACCAAAAGTCCCACTTCCCAAAACTTCAGCTGAGGCTCTAAGCATGTCTTGTAGATCAAATTTCTCTGTATCTTCACTGACAAATGAAAGTTTCCCGTGATCAATCTTCTTCTTGTTCTCAGCTATCTCTGGCGTCGTATGCTCTACTTGGTTTGTATATGTAGTCTGAAACTTGTTTGAATCGTGCAAAGATGAGAATCGGTACATTGGTGATATGCGCTGTCTGATGTAGAATGTGATTAAAACCACGGCAGTAATCCCCAATAAAATTCCAACAATTATCACGATTAAGATAATTTTCAGTACCGATACCTCCTTCTGGCTCAAGTCCTCCTGGCCTACGTTCTGTAGGATTGGATTAAACTCCTGAGTCTCATTCTTCTGCCTAGTTAACGTGCATGGATCTAGAGGCGGTCCACACAAATTTTTGTTGCCTGCAATGCCGCAACATTACTTCGATAAGAAAACTTGCTCGGAGAAATTATAATGTGTGCAAATATATGCGCAGAGCACATTTATATATGATGGTGAATTGGATCATATAATTACCTGTAAACATCGACGGATCCATCTTGCTCAGGCTTGCAGGAATGGGACCTTCCAATTGATTGTTAGCAAAATTTAAAGACTCCAAAGTATCCTGTTTAAATTCAGGTATGCTTCCTTCAAATTTATTGCCTTCAAGCATGAGCTCTAGAATCTTAGGCAAGGCAACAAGCGACGAAGGGATGCCACCCGAAAATTGATTATTTGCCATGTACAATTTCTTCAATGAATACAATCCCTCAAATGAATCATCAGGAATTCTCCCAGAAAAGTAATTGTTTGACAAGAACAGAGCTTTCAAGGCCCCCAGTTTCTTTAAATCAGGCAATGGACCCTCAAATTTGTTGTTCATGAGACTCAAAGTACGCATGGAAGACAATTTACTGAGAGAATCAATGTCTATCATCCCCGATAAACCCATCTGTTCAAGTTTCAAACCCCAAATACTCCCATTCAAACAAAGAACACCATCCCAGTTTGCATAATTCCAAGTACATGGATTTCTTGCAGCATTCCAATCACTGAGAGCAGATGCATCTGCTAGAGAGCTCTTGAATTTTAAGAGAATTTCGGTATCAGATAAACCAGATGAGACAGCTACAAATGATATAACCAAAACAAGTGCAAGAATAAACTTTGGGCCGGGCGTGCTCGCCGGTCTGTCGACGTGCGCGCCCATTTGCATAATTCATACAACAAGAAAACAATTAAAAACCCACTAACTAATCACAAAAAGGGTTCGAAGATAATGATCTTTGGTTGCAGGAGACAACTTTTTGGTTTATCGGAGGATGCCAGGGTCAGACAGAGATGCCAATAATAGAAGGAAGATAGGATTTTCTTTAACACAAATGTTAAACCAAAAACAAGGATTAGTGGAAATCACTTTGATTAATTTTCTCTTGGGTGCCAGCCTAAGAGAATTACGTGATTTAGAGGTGGAGCTGTCTGTAAGAGAGATCTAAGGTTAGCCTTCGATTGTTGATGATGTTTGTTGTCAAAGTGTTGGTACGTGGTTGGATTTTCTACTTATTGGGACTATTTTTCATGCAATGAACCTCAAATTTTAGTAATTTATTGTCTCAATCAGTCGAATCTCTGTTGGGAACATTCAAATTTCGGATTTTTAGGCAGTGTAACTGCTAATTTAGCATTAACTGGTTCTCATGTTTACAAACTGACACATGAACTTATTATTGATTCCAGGAAACTTAATCTTTTGTTTTGAACCATTTTTTTTTGTGGTGAACATTGCTAAGGCGAGCATTGTTGATTTGGATTTGTTTTGGTTCAAATTTTAAATCCATCCACAATTTTTGATTTTGGTTTGAACCCAAAACTATCCAAAAAGACAGTAAATGGTAAATTGAATCCTATCAAACTGATACGCATGTTTAATTTGGTTCAATGATTTGGACCTAAACCCAACAATAAAATTATTTCCAATTTTATCAGTCTTTTTATTGATTTTTTTTGAAAAAAAGTTATATTAATTAAATATAAATGACACACTTTATACCCATTAAAATAATAAAAATAAAATTTGAAAATAAATCTATTTTTTTTCAAATTGATTTTAAATCAAACTGTAAAACCAATTCCATCAAAAGTGAAGTGTTGGTTTGAAATCGGTTTAGCCTACCTCTAAACTTTTGTTCAGTGAAGCAGAGTAGTTTATGGATTTCATATTTGTACAATATAAAAATTTTCTCTAACATCAATACAACACAATAATGACCAAAGCATATAAGAAGTTCTTGAGCGATTTAGGCAAGTTAGGTATTCTCATCAAGGAAATAAACAGAAATTTCTCTTTTTTGGTTAAACTAGATTTTAAATAATATTTGTTAATAAATT
The DNA here is from genome assembly GCA_019650275.1 of Xylocarpus granatum. Classification (NCBI taxonomy): domain Eukaryota; kingdom Viridiplantae; phylum Streptophyta; class Magnoliopsida; order Sapindales; family Meliaceae; genus Xylocarpus; species Xylocarpus granatum. The sequence goes on along the minus strand of BNST01000466.1, from coordinate 60,187 downwards.
TTAAAAAAATATTAATATTAATTTTAAACATACAAAAAATGATTAATTAAAATGTGCATGTAATACGATTTAATTGTTCATTTGAGTATTACATATAAAACATAACTTGGGGGCCTAATCCAATTGATTGTGAGTTTATTCCAGCTGATTGCGGAAGTCAATAGCAAACAAACTGTGATTTCGTGATTGTGTATGATGCTTTCTATTTATTATACTATTTTTCATCCTAAAATCGTGCATTCTATTTAGTCACTGCTTGTGTATAATGGGTAGAGCGTATTTGAATGTCGACTCAATTGAAAAAAAAATCATATTTCCCTTGCAAATTTGCATGGTATTAGCACTAGGGAGGGATTGGTTTCAACGGTTTGGATTAGTTCAAAAATTTTTATTCAAATTTAATTTTAAAAAAATTCAAACAAGAGGTATTAGTTTGGTTCTTAATTTAAACTCGAACCAAATTATGAAGATCGAACCAATTTCATATGTTTAGAAATTTTTAATTTTATTTTTATTATATTAATAAATAATATATATTTTTAAATAATGTAAATTTTCAAAAAAATTTAATAATATTAGAAATAATTTTTATTTTAAAATTTAAGTATCGGTTTAGTTGATTTAGTGCATCATTATTGTCAATCTAGATTGATTTGGTCTAAACTAAAATCAATTGCTTTGAATTGGTTTAGTGAGGGTTACTCGCGAAAAGTAAACGCAGTCACTGACCTACTGAAGAAAGATCAAAAGTAATAATGGATTGAGGCATGTGATTAGGCACTTAAGGAGTACTTAGTACTATGTGACGGCAAGTTAGATGAATTGGATAGATTTGCTTGATATAGCCCAATTTTGCTACAACATCCACCTTTCCTTGACAACGGAAATGAGTTCTAGTGGAATTGGTGATAGGGCAACAGCCATTCATTCCACATGAGGTAGCTAAACAATCTAGTGTGGGGAATTATTTGACAACATAGAGATTTGCGTGAGTCAAGTAAGATATGCAAGCATAAGCAATGGACAACTTGGTCAAGGAACATGAAGAAATATGCTAATGCGGGGCATAGGTCACTAGGGTTCAAAGTGGGTGACAAAGTGTCGCTGAAGTTGGCCGCCCAAAGATCAATTAGGGTTTAGTTTCTTCTATAGCCAATGCTAAGATTCTTCCTCGTTGGTCACAGAAAAGTCTTCACTAGTGGGCTTTTGCGATCACAGTTGTTATTGCTATTGTTGATGTTGTTAAAATGACATGGTGATCACTCTTAACATTTCTCAATAAAAGTACAAATTGTTGGCACGCCAAAAGACAAGCTCTAGTTTTTCGAAGTTTAGGGGATGAAGATCACACAAATTCACTCAAACTTACTGCCAAGGTTTTCACCTTTTAAATCCCTCATGTTTTCCTGCCCTTAAACTTGCTTTCTCACTCAATTGTATGCACAACAATGGAAGGCAAGGCAACTCTTAAGCCTTTTCAACTTGCCTTGTATCACTTTTTGTCAAAAGGATTGCATAGCATTTTGCTCCCATCTTGAAGAAGTGCTGCATGGTATCAACTTTGCAAGGACGTGTTTCCGCTAGGACCAATGCCTTCTATGTGCACTCTTTGCTGTTCCACCCAAAATGCACTATAGTCGGTGATAATATTGCCTACTGGAGTTAATCTATGTATAGATCATTTTCTTCAGCTCATAGTTCATAGTGGAATTACGTCAACAGAACAACAAACTCAAACTTGTTACTGTACATGTCCGTAGAATGAATTGCGCAAAGAGAAGACAATTGTTTGATTAATCAATGTAGCTGAAACTTAGTAAATGGAATTATGAGTTGAGATGCAAATAGGAGTTCCAAATGGGAGAAAATATGCACCCACTGACTCTAAACAGCACGTTCTACGAGTTCATTTCAAAAACCACCAACTTCAAGCATGTAACTAATGGAGGATTAACAGGTGATCAAAATGGCAAAGAAAAGATTACAGGTAAAGAGCCATAGTACTATAAATATATAATTTTGGCATTTTATAGTGGTATGTCCCACCGTGATTGAAAATTGGCTTACATTTATAAGGAGATGAAAGTCGATGAAGACAAAAACGAAGATGAGGTGCACTTAGAAGTACTTGATTTACCTTAGTTGTGTCATTCGTTGATTACTCATGGGACATAAGCAAGAACTAAGAGCTAACAATAATGACATTATGCCAATATCTTGTCGAGCTTTAAATAATGTCATTGCTAATGAAAGCTACATCAATGTAATTTCTAAATATGCGATTAAACAACTGAGATTGACCATAAAAAATACTATTACTTATTGTATCAGTTAGGTCAATAATATTAATTCTATTCTAATACAGTTACAGTGCCTAGTGTAATTTATTTTTAGGAAACAAAAAACTATAATGACAAAGCCTGGTGTTATATGATTCTTATGATCGTTTCTCGTATATTTCTAGAACGACATTGGTTTTATGATCGGTCTCTTATGATAGGTATCTCAAAACTTACTCCTTTATCTTGCAAATTATTGAATTTGAATTTAAAAAAAAAGCTACTCTTATATTTGGTGCCAATCTGATTGAGCTATACACTAAGAACATATAGTGATTTTGGTTGTGAGACATGAATCTAAGCATAAATAAAGTCAGGCGCTCTATATAGGTAAGGTTGATTTTTATGAGTCTTGGAACCATCTAAATGAGTGTCTTTGGAGCAAAAAGAAAATATACATAGTGTATATATTGAACATGAACCAAGTGAAATTTTATCTCCAATGTAGGTACCATAATTAAATTAAAATTCACATCTGCTAGAAACTAATATTGGTAGGAGAAATTGGTATAATAGAGACTTTTCTATTAAGATTTCGTGTTTAAATCAATACTCTCAGTCTCGTCTCATAGCAAGCTCAACTAAGTAATTCTAGTATGCATGCTATGCCTTTCGATTGAAATAGAAAGTGAGATTTTTTGAGAATAAAGGTCAATACCTTGGCAAGTTCAAAATATAAGATTAATAAATTACAACTATCGTTTATAGTTAAGAAAGTTATGACTCCGTGTAAAGTTTTAAGGAATATTACCATGTGAATCCTTATTTAATCTATAATTAATTAAAATACTTTTAATTCATATTGGGTTAATTATTCAAAAAAGTTTTTAATTGTTGGTTTAATTATTTAATTAAAGGTGGGCACATAAGATTGAGCTCATGTTTAATTGTGTTTGAATTACTGCTTGGACTGGAGCCACAAGTAAACTTAAAGCTCAAAGGGCACAAAAGACATTTATCAATTAATTTTTTTTAAGAACATTTAATTTAAAGTAAATTGAATTATCTTGAGAAAACTGAATTACCTTGAGACCAAGACAAGATTATGCTAAAAATAATATAAAAATCTCTTGAATCATGTTTATCTTTCTCTTTTTTTATCTGCTAGCTTCAACAATTTAAAAACATCTTGAATCTCATTATTTTTCTCTTAAATCTCCATTAAATCTCCTAAACACTTAATGCTTGTTCTTAAGTATGAGAATCCATACTTTCCTAGAATAATCATCAATTATTGAGAGGAAGTGCCTAGGTTCTTCTGAAAATGCAACTTTCACATGCCTGCAAAGATTAGAGTGGATGTTATAAAATATTCCCTTAGGGTTGGTATGTAGCAGAACCAAATCTAAACCTATGAAGTTTGCTAATAATACAACGTTCTTAAAACTTAAGTGGTCTTAAAGAATCATTGCCGAGAAGCCATTGTTTCTTTAACTTATCTATCCCACTTTCACTTTCTGACCTAACTTTAAGTGCCACATCATTGAAATATCATATCATTTTCCACTTATGTTATCTACTTTATTACTTACAGCTTGTTATGTAGCACAAACAAACAATTTTTCTTGATTACCTTCACTAAGACTAAGGACTCTTTTGAAACCCTTAAGATTCAATTTTCGGCTTTCAAAACACATCCAAGCGCATCAAGCATGCCTAAGGACAGTAGATTTCATTTTAATTCAAGCAGGACCCTAACATTTTCTAGTTCTACACATGTAGTTTGTCATGTTCAAAGACAAAAATAATGCTTTATTTGGACATTTATGAAAGGTGCAACCTGAATCCGTAATCCACTCATCTTCTCTTTTGGCGTTTTAAGCTATCAACATGAATGTATTCTTGAAATTCACCTCTGTAACAATTGCCATATCAACTTGCCTGTTTGAAGACCCTTCATTTTTTTTATTTCTTCTTTCTAGGCAATATCTTTGAAAATGACCTTCTTTGTGGCAGAAGAAACATTTCAGTTTTCTGCCTTGTGAGCTTCATCTACCATTGTTCTTGCCTTTTTATTTTTGCTCAACTCTTTTCAATTTAATGCAGATTTCTCATCATCCCTGGTCATGATGTCTTTATTATTATAGCTTGCAACATTGTCCCACATTGACTGTGTTGAGAAATTAAAATGGAGTTTATAAATAAATAAATTGGAACAGTTTATAAATAAATAAATAAATAAATGGAGGGAAAGTATAAAGGCATTTGAATTAATATATGGCTATAAATATTAATTAATATTTGTAAGTGAAAGATGGGCACTTGGGGCACATCATTATGTGTAATTATTTATTTATTTTAAAGTAGCAGATTTAACAGTAACTTTATGCAACTTAATGCGTCTTTTGGTATTTAAACTGTACCTTTATAAATTGGTATCTAACAACTTCATGACATACTTTAACTTACCAGTTTCCAGCTCAGACTTAAAATTTGCTTCTTAAACTATTTTTTCAAATTCCTTTACTTGACAATATACATAAAATCCCCATGAGAAAATCATTTTTTTTAGAGAAACATAATTAGAAGTTTCTATCAAATAATAACGTCCTTGTTTCTTTTAATAGACATTATATATTTATATAGAGATAATAAGTTATATTTTTGGAGATATATGTATTGTATAGAAACTAATTAGATATTTTAGAAATAAATTATAAATTTGGCATCAAAGATAGAAAGAGTCCAATTAAAAATTAAATTGATAGTCTATGTTAATATAAATAGAATTGTTTATTTGTATTTAGGGTTTAAACATACTTGAGAAAAAAAAAGGAGAACAAAGAAGAGAGACAAAAGTAAAGAAAAGACGAAGAAATAATAATTTTTTTTTATTTTATATTAGATTTTTTGAAATAATAATTTTTTATTAATAATAACTAATTTTTATTATTAAGTTTTATAGAATATGATGATTGGAACCTATGATTAGATTGTCAAGTTAGGGTTAAATGTTCATAATTAAGAAATTAAAGAATTTTTATTTGTGGAGCAATAGTTATGAAAAATAAAATTTCTGCAAAGATAATATTATGATAATAACTCGATTCGTGAATTTTATAAAATTTTGTATTTTGAATTTGTGAAAACTATTTTATATAGGTAAATTAGACATATTTACGGTCATTATCAATTTTTTGATAAAAAATTATTACGTTTTTATTTTTTAATGATTTTTCAAATTTGACCCTAAGATGCCAAAAATTTCTTATTTTTAGTAGAACTAAATAACGAAATTATTTTAGTTAAACAAAATATTTTAAAAAATTATGAAATTTTATATATTGATTTATAATTATACCTGGTTTATCATATAAAATTTCAAGATAAAATTCTATGTCTATAATTTGTTATAAAATTTTGAATAAAAATAGTTTATCATCAATTTCTATTTGACGAAATTTAATACTTTGAAAATAAAATTTATTTTAAATGGTTATAGAATGAATTTGAACCAAAAATTTTAATAATATACTATTTATATGTCTTTATTATCTTTACAAAATTTTATAATATTTGGAAATATAATGTGTTTTAATCAATGTTTTGAAATTACTTAGTATACGATATAATATTGTCAAGACAAGTGATTAAGTTTAGACAATGAAAAAGGTTTAGTTTTATGAGGGATTAGAGGTCTAATGAGATTATATGTACTTTGCAATAGTGTATAGGAGTCTTATGAATGTTAATTTTTTTTTCTATTATAGGTCAAAGCGTTTTAAATTAATTTTTATTGTAATTGTTAAGAGGTAAGTATACTAGACTTTTTAAAAGAAAATTATAATAAACATATGTATATGTTTAAATATATTTTTAAACATATTTTTCAATTATAAATTTATATAAAAGTATTGTTTTGACATTATTATATGTTTATTAAGTGTTTTGTGTTATTGTGATTGTAATTATTTATGATCGTATTATTGTGATTACTTTTATATCGCGTGTATTGACATTTACGTATGAACATGTGTATTGTTTAAAGTAACGAGAAAATATTTTGTAAAAAAAGTATTTATGAAAGTTAAGTTTTGTGTTCTAAGATATCAAATTTCATTACTTTTTTAGTAGGTAAATTATAAATTATATGGAGCCTTTATTATTTAGTGTAATTATTCTTTGGGTTTGGTATTATTGTTATCATTTATTATTCTGTATGATATGGGAAAGACCTTAGAGGTACCATTGGATTTAGTGGTATTTACATTCGTGTGCAAAAATATTTGTGCATGTGGGAGGACTCATCGATGATTAAGGTAAGGGTATGACTCTTACCTTTAGGCATGAGTGTTTATTGTTTTCTAACAAATTATATACCCCACTTGCTCTCATTCCACATACGGTATATTATTAACAAGTAATATTGGCTCATGTAATGATATGTGATATGTAAAGTCCTACTAAGAGGTAATTAAAGAGAGATATTTCCGTAAAATTCTTGAAAAAATATTATATAGTATTTAAGTGTCATAAGCATAAGTTTGTCTCATGTTATATCATGTGCATTTATTGTATATAAGTATATATGTATTTTATGTGTATTAAAAAAAAACTGATATACTTACTAAGTTTAAAACTCATTTTAATTTATTATGATTCTAGATGATTAAAGGATTTCCACTTAGAGGATAGTTTTGGTTGAACTTCTATTGTCACTTAGTTCCCTAGGCATTAGAACTTTTGATAATTTTCTTTTGTTCTATTATTTTTAATTTTATGATTTATTTTAGAGATTTGTGGTTATTCACTATTAAAAGTAGTTTGATTAATTAATTTATTTGTAAGGTTTTTTTAAATTACATAATTTTTAAAAAAATAATAAATACTCATGCCCAAAAGTAAGAGTCATACCTTCTCCCTGATTATTAGTGAGTCCTCCCACATGCACAAATGCTTCTTCACACAAATGTGAAAATCACTATACCTAGGGGTACTCCTAAAGTCTCTCTGATATCATACAAAAGAATGAATAATAACAATAATACCAAACCCAAAGGAATGGTCATACTAAACAATAAAGATTTAATATAATTTATAATTACTTACTCTAAAAAGTAATGAAATTCGATATCCTAACACATAAAACTTAACTTTTATAAGTACTTTTCTTACAAAAACACTTTTTTGTCACTTTAAATACAATGCACATGTTCATGCTTAAATGCCAATGCACATGACATAAAAGTAATCACAATAATATGATCATAAATAATTACAATTACAATAACACATGTATTTATAAATACTCACATAAATATATAATAATATCAAAATAATACTTTTATAAAATTTATAACTGAAAAATATTTTTTAAAAATATATTCAAATATACATATATGTTTATTGGGATTTTGTTTAAAAAAAAATCTACTATACTTACCTCTTAATGATCACAATAAAATTAATTTAAGTATTTTGACCTATAATAAAATAATTTTACATTCATAAAACTCTTAGACACTACTATAAAGTACATATAATCTCATTAGATCTCAAATTTCTAATAAAACTTATTCGTTTCATTGTCTAAACATAAGTACTTATCCTGATAATATTATGTCATATGATAAATAACTCTCGAATATTAATTTTTAAAAAATACAATATGTTTTCAAATATCATAAAACTTTGTAAAAATAATAAAGATATATAGACAGTACATTATTAAAATTTTTTAATCCAAATTCATTCTATAACTATTTAAAATAAATTTTATTTTTAAAATACAAATTTTATTAAATAAAAATTGATAATAAATTATTTTCATTTAAAATTTTATAACAAAACATAAACATAAAATTTTATCCTATAATTTTAGTATGATAAAAATTTTATCTTAAACAGATTAGAAAAACTCATTAAAAAAAATGGTGTTAAAAATCTCTTTCGTTTTTATTTAAAGGGGAGAAGTATCTAACCTTGATAGCACATAACAAATACAACCTAAAATTGCGTGATTGAATAGAAAAGCACATGGGTATGGTGTATCTGCAGCTGTACGTTGAATTTTCTATATATAGTGACTGTATTATTGCTCACTTAGGTCCTGATCTATCCATTAAATTGGGTTCCATGTTACTCATCGGATACTCACTAATGAATAACTTACTGCTTTTCTCCAATGCAACCAAAATATGAAACGACTTTTGAGAGGGAGATCTCCAATTGTCTTGTTCCATTTTTTTAAACGTTGATTGGCTTTCTAAGTTATTCCTTTCACCACTTACTTAGATTAATTAAACATTTTCCTAATCTTATTTACAATCTGTCTCTTCGCAGACAACGATGCGACTAATTCTGGTTGCATATTTTAATGCAACTAGACGACTTCTGTTGACATAAATTTATTTACTGTAGTATGTTAATGTTTTAATTTAATTTAGAAAAGTCTTTACTATTACTCCCATTTTCGCTTTTGATTAATAATTCTTATAGAAGAACACTTGTGCATTTTGTTGTCAGATTACACGCTGTTACCAAGATTAAAAGAGAAGTATGTTATAAAAACGCTTGATTGAAATCCTTATATCTTTATTTTTTTTTCATTGTTATATTAATTTGGAAAAAGAAAAAAGCTTCCATAACTTAAGTAAAATTCATGGCTAAATATTGAAAGATAAATAGTAAGATTTCCCTAACATCATCGTCGTGCCATGCCTTTGGATTTTACTAAATAAGTGACCATTCTTTCTTATAAACACAATGCCAGAATCCTAATTCTTCTGGCTTCCACTGTAATTCTGAGTGCGTGAGAGTTGAATATAAATGTTTAGAGAAACAAGAGTAAGAGGGGGTTGGCGGCTTTTTTTCGTTGAATCTCAATCTTTCTCACGCCAATACTCTTCATTGCTTCTGGTCTGTAAATGCAGGCAAAATTAACGAACCATGTTACAGTTTGGAGTTCGTATTTGTTTTTCTGTTACGTTTGATTATGATAGATTACCGAAATATTAAGCATAACATAGCCTCCAATGGCCAATCATTAACTTAATTAGGTACAATTCACTGATTTAATGAAGTGTTTGAATTGCAAGAAAAATACTCAGAAAATATACTATTATTATTCAGAGAAATAAAATAAACTAAATAGCAGATCAACTCTTCAGTTGAATACATTATATTGACATTTTTATTGATCACTTGTTAATCTCCAAAATTTTTCTCCTTAATTAGACAATTGAACTTTTCGGCGATATTCTGCTAATGCCCACAAAGGAAAAATATTCCTGTATTCTGCATAGTGTAACATACAGTTCCTCATAAAAACTCCCATGATTTCCTGCCATAAACAATTAATCAATGATTAGGAAACGGTTTAGTGATTAATTCTCTACATAGTATTACTTTAATTTAATGTTATTACCTGTTGTGGGAAGTCTCCATTTTCCAATTGAGAGTTGATCAGCAATTTTACACCTCGATGAATTGGTGTTGGGTCTCTCTCGGCCTTTTAAAAAATAAAATAAATTTAAAATTCAATTTTATGGAGAAGAGAACTTAAAAAAAATAGCTGTGATTAAATCGGAGTTAAGGTTACCTGCCCAGCATGAATTAAACCAAGAACAGCCAACGCGGTATGTACCACAGTTGATCTTTCACCATCAAGAGGCGTATATATCTGAATCAACAATGTCAGAGATTAATGATTGAGTAGGTATTTGATATTTATAGATTAAAGAACTTCACCCCACACTTTCAGCACTGGCTCGGCTACTGTCTAAAAGAAATTACCTTATTAGGGCATGATTTGTAGCTCTCTCCCCAGCCACCATCGTCACTTTGTGCGTTTAGCAGAAATTCAACTGCTCTACGAATGGCTAGACAATTATTGTAAGTTTTGCCAGCAGCTTGCAAACCTCCAAGAGCAAAACATGTACCGTATAAGAAGCAAATTCCCCAATTTCCATACCTACGATATTAAAACATTTGTTTGTTATGTTAATTGATCCAGTATTTTAAGATGAATAGGCAAAATAAAAACGTAGAAGATTTACCATGAACCATCGGCAGTTTGTTCATGTTCAATGTATTGTACAGCTTTTGTGATGAAAGTTTCAATCTCCTTCTTTCGATGATGTGGGTGTAATTTCTTAAATAAAATAAATGCTTCTATTGCTGAAGCAGTGCATTCAACGTACGTATGTTCAACAATAAGGTCCTCGAGAAACTCTACAGGATTGAGCCACTGAAGATGAAAACAGGAGAGTTTATAGCTAAAAATTCTCAGCAATAATGCATACAATTTTCTCCAGAAAAATGGAATTGTTGTATTTAATTACCTCCAACAACAATGAGGCACCGGCTCGCTCCCAAATTGCTAATCCACCACTTTTATCCTGCAATAGTTACAATATCCTTTCAGCAAATGCAAAACAAAATACAATTCTGATCTCAACTAAACACAACCGGGAGGCGATTTAAACTTTACCTGAAGAGAGAGTATGAAATTGACTGCTTCGTATAATCTCTCAGGATCGTGTTTTCCGCCAACAATCTCCGGTGGCAGAATTGAGAAATGTAGGCAACACTGCCAAGATACAAGAACATTTATGTCAGGACGGGATTTTTTCTAAACTTTCTCAAATGTTGAAAATAAGTTAATTAGTTTAGACATACCTTCAAACTTTCAGCAGTACAATCTGAAACTTGCCATCCATGATCTTGATCAGAAAAAGTCCATGCTCCTTTAGAAAAGTGTCGGAAATTGCTTGTATAATCACCTACTGGATCATCCCTCACCTTCAATAATTTCAAATCGAATGTTTTAGTCAAGGGCGAGATAAAATTACTACCGGTGAGTAAATAATTAGTCATGCTCCCGGAATTTGAATATGAAACCTGTGCTTTCTTCAAGTAGTCGTGTCCTTTTGCAAGTGTAGGTGCAACTTCATCAACGATATTGCAAGCAAGCAAAGCTTGAAGACCTAGGGCAGTATCCCATGTTTGACTGCCAAAAGTCTGAAGAAGAATGCATTCATGCATGGCAAATATATACCAAATTTAGTAATTTCTTAAAAGATTCTCATTACCATTCTTATACGAAATAACGTACGAACCTGAACTTTCATTCCATCTTCTCCAAGCCAAATATAATCTGCAACTCTCTCCAGATGCCTTTTAAAGGCAACCCCGTTGGGATCTTCGGCCCAACAAGCAAGCATGCACAATGGCTGTTCAATTCAGATGGCATCGGCTTGTCAAACGGTCAGATCGTTTATGTATATTTTTTTGAAGTTTTGAGTCATGATTGTATAGTATTATACCTTTTCCACACAACCTATAGTAATGTATCGGCTGCTTTCGTCTTCGTAATGAATAATCTTCATTGCTTGTTTCAAAGCCTTCTGTCTGAGATACTTGTTCAAAGGCCAACGAGTAAGGAGAGGCTCTGTAGCCAAGTAAAGAGTATCCCACAGGACATCTTGTACGAAGGGATGGGGATAGTAGAGATCCGGCTGAATCAACAAATATTTTGTACAGTCAGTAACAATACATGAACTGAAGATGAAAAACACTTTGATGCACAAGGAGAAATCTAAAGTTAGTTACCTTCGCACATAGATGACGCACTTTCCTCCAGTTGATTTGTTTGTAAGGCTCAATGTGAAGTTCGCCCCTCAATTCTTGAATAAGTGGAGTGATTGGACCAACAAACCTTTTCCCATATAAATAAGATAAGGGCATGTAAACCAGTCGGCAATAGCACCACATTTGTGCTGCATTAACCGTAAAACAAAAAGAAAAAAATTAAAATTAAAATGGGTATAAAAGTTAAACACAAACGGTTTCAATCCAATGACATAATATTGGAATAAGAATATTCAAAATAATAATATTAGAAGAAAATTTTAAATAAGACGGTCATATTGCATCGGTATTATTGATATAACATAATTATTTAATTAATAAAATTAAAAATATACATTTATTAATAATTAATTAAAAATTATATTATTTAATTAATATAATAAAAAAATTGATAAAATTTTTTATTATATTTTTTTCATTCATTATTAATAAATATATTTATTTTATTTTATTAATTAAATAGTTTTACTACATCAACAATATTGATATAATAGAACCGACTCATTTAAATTTTTTTTAATATTAAATAGTTAAGAGAATGTTTAGAATAATTATATTTTATGTTCATTTTCAAAGCAAGACAATTAAAATATTTGATAAATATCTATTTTAAATAATAGCTAACATTTGCCACTCGATATTCATTCATACTCTCACTTGTGTAATACTTGAGAGCTAATGTATCCGAATATGCCTTAACTGATAATATACATATGGAAAGTTTACCAACCTGGATGCAATGGAAAAAAAGAAGGAAGCATCCAGAACTCAGGGGGCATTGGGTGTGTTCCAGCCCATTCAAACAATCCAAGAATCTATAAAGAAGCAGCAGCATGAACAGCAATCACATAAGTTAAATTTTGTTTAATTATGTACTTAAAAGATAATAGTATTTTATAAATATATGTAAATGGGTCGTACCGAAAGCCAATTCTTTCCCCATGATGGAATATAAGTGACACCACCATTGTCACGAATCCATTTTCTTGCCCTGGCACAAGCATTGCTTTCACCACCGTTGGGTCCTAATCCAAGCAAACGCATTGTAACGTAACTGTAAACTGTACCAAACATGCTGCTTGGACCTTGTATGTGTATTCCCCATCCGCCGTCTTCATGCTGATGATTGTACAAGTAACGAAGAATTTCTCTGCGATGTTCTGCTGTAAATACAGTGTCGAGATGTCCTGTAATGTACAAGCAGAATACCTGAAAATTTTCGAAGTAAAAAACAGAAAACAGTTTGTTGTTAACAACCATTACACACAAACACACACACACATATGTGCACATAGTTCTGATAATGATGTAATGAACTTATAATTAAGAATTAAGAAAGAAGAAAACTCACAAATGGAGGAAGAAAATACATAGGGCCGGCATTTTCTGCAGGCCAATGTCCATCGCTAGACTGAATGGCTGAAAAGTAGTGAGCAGCCCGCTTCATTGCAGCCGTGGCTATGTCATACGTGATTTCTTCTCCATCCTCAACCTTGACTTGAGGAATTGTTTGCTTGAAGTTTTTCTCCCTCAGAAACTGCATTTGCTTAAAGATATTGGTCAAATCATGGGCGAGAAAGTTAACATATTTGAGGAAAAGCTTTCCAAATAACACCTACAATGGTCTAATAAATATAATATATATGCATTTAATATGATTATATATCCAACATAAATTAATTTTTTCTAAAATTCTGACATTTTCAATTGAATATTTGCTTCAAAGTGAAGGATTCTCTGGTTGTCAACCGATTGCCAAACATATATATATAGAGAGAGAAAGAGAGAGAGAGAGAGAGAGAGAGAGAGAAAAGCACAAGGGTATGACGTATCCGTAGCTGTAAGTAGAATTTTCCATTTATAGCATTGCCATGTTGTTTTGATAGGTCGCCATCTAAATATTAACTGGGCATGACTTGTAGGATGCTCACCAACTTACAAACTATAATAGTCTTATTAATATTAATACCTTTTATAAATCAATAATATAGCAACATAAATAACCAGATTTTGTAATAATCTCTTACAAATTAATATGTAAGTAGAGTTCAATTAAGGCAAGTAATTGACCTAAACTTGAATGGTCAGGAATAACGCAATTAATTACTGCTTTTTATAACGTGGAAAAATTGGGTGGATTTGTGCCGAAAAGAAATACCTGCAGACGCCAAAGTAGATCACTTGCGGGCTTGACTTTGTGACGATTTTTGTAGAAAGTTTGGCGAGCTTCCTCAACTTCAGCAAGTTCTTCAGGAGTACCCGCATTTGGATCAAATTCCCAGATTTGCCTGCCCACGAAATTGTTTGTCGTAAAAATATAAGGGCTGTTTTTGTCACCCTCTGCAATCTTCAGCCTCCACATGATCTCCTTGTTTGTTTCTGTTCTCTTCTCCTATTAATAAAAGGGATTTGTTATTATTTTTGCATTAAATAAAAAATATTATCACCATCCTCGGTTTTCATAACTAAATGCACGGAGCTAGATAGAATATTCGACAACTAACAGTATTGGGAACGTAAATCGCATATACTCAGATCACATATTGATTATTTCTATTGCAAGACCCATCTTAAACCAACTTATCCTTATCAGGTAAACTGAGTTCACCCAAATTTTCTTGCCAGATTTAACTAAAACCTTAGAAAACCAGAAGAACCAGTAGCATAACGAACAGAAATCAGGTGGAAAGTAAGGAATAAAGTTTACTTCAGATCACAATGTAATCTGGCATCATTTTGATAAAACAACAGTTTTTATTTATAGATAAAGAATAATAAAGCTGGGAAAAAAATTACAAAAACTGGAACCAAAACTTGCTAAAATTGATCAAAACTCACGATTAATGAAATCAAATCGAATCGATCGACAAGATGAATAAAAAAAAAGATAAGGTTTGGTGTTTGTGCCAAAGTAATAGAGAGAGTTGTTGATGAAATGCCAGAATGTGCTCCACTTTGGCAAACGAAATACTCTTATTTATAAGTAAATTGTTAGATGAAGGAAACAAGTTATAACAAGTTTCAATAAAAATCATTCATAAAAGGCAGCACCCAAAAGTTGACCATTGAAACTTGAATAACCATTTTTTGTTTATTCCGAATGCCTTATTATACCAGAAAACCACAATATTTCATATATAATCATATATTCAATGGTTAGAATCTTAACATTAAAAATATATCATTTCTTTTCTTTTCTAAAAACATACATTTTTGAAACCCCTCTTCAAATTCATTCATCAAGACCTTTAATTACAATGTAAGTATTACATTTTTACATAATTTTATTAGGTTTTGAATATTTTAATATTTTTATTTATTCTAGCATCGTGAATTATATAATTAACAAAAAAAAATTGTGTGTGGCACGTGTGATTTTGGGTGTACGTAATTAAATGTTAAAATTTATTATAATTTTTTTATTTATAATATTATTTTTTATTAATTAAATAATTTTATTGGATTGATGCACGTAATTATTTATAACAAGCAAATACTATTTTGCTGTCAGTCGTCAACTGATAAAGACACAGTGAGAGAGCTTCGTCGTCACCCATGGGCTCCGGATAATGAATGGAGAAATTAGCATACTGGCTGTTTCTTCCCAAGGGAATCGTAGTACCACCATCATGATCTCTTCTCACGTGCTTCGTCGGTACTTCCACAGTATCCTCCTCCTTACTTACTGAGGGAATTAGCATGCAGTGTTCATCGCACGCCAAAAATGACATCCATTGTGGCAAAACCGAGGGATATGTTAGACATTGACAGAACTCGTATTGTGTTGTTGTTTTATTTTTATGTAAATTAAGTCTCATTATTAGTGAAGATAAATTAATGAAACATGTCATGTACATTAAAGGATAATTTATTCATGACATGCCTATGACATAGAATACATACATTCAAACCTATTTAGTCTTTATTTAAATTCAAACCAAAGAGAGGGATAAAGCACTTCCTAACATTGACTTCAGTTTAATTGATCAATTGGTATTATAAAATAATTTTTTTTAAAAAAAAATTCTTGACTTTGGACGACTAATGAGGAATTTAATTAATTAGTTTGTCAAGCAACTTAGACTGCTAACTTTGCATGCGATAACAAAAAATAATAAAAGTATAAATTATTTATTTATTTCGTTGGTTTGTGGGTTTGGTACATGTGGAATCATAATTTATTTTCGAGATTTAGTGTATACCCACCCTACTAATTAATTAGTACTAAATAAGTATTAAGTTAATTTTTTTTAAAATTTTTGTCTTTAATTATTTATTTTATATAATCATTTATTAAATTTAATTAGTACAAAAATAATTTTAAATTAATCCATAACTACTATAGGAATTATAAAAAAATACTTAGAATGTTATAAGAAGTTATTATATATTTTGGCATTGTTATTGTATTTTTAAAATTAGTATAATTAAATATCTTTTGATTATAATTTTAAAACTATATATATAATATTTAAAAATAATGTCAAATATTTTTTTAAAAAAAGAAAAAAAGAAAAAATGGAGATCTTAATTAATAATTTAATGTAGAAACAACATTAAAGTCAATAGCAATTAGAAGAAAGACTTGGTGCTTGTGGTACATTTTGTCCACAAAAGTGGAGTCAAAGACTAACTAACAAAGTGGGCATGTTATGAAATGGTATCATTACTTGTACTTATCTGATTAGTGCTCCTCTGCCTACAATACTTCTACTAATCTCTGATTGGTGCTCCTCTGCCTACATTACTCATCATGAGCATCACTTTGACATATGAAGTATTTCTGGTAAATAATCAACACCAAAATTTTATGAGAGAGCATAACAACGCTCTATTGCACACCACATCATTTATTCCTTTTACATAAGAGTTAATAGTTTAATTGACCAACATACATTTTATAATGTAAGAAAAAACTTTTAGTTGAAACACACCTAATATTTGTTTATTATAAACATTAATTATAATTACCATAAAAAATTTGAAACATATGGGACATTTTCAATAAAAAGAACAATTTAATCCTAATTTTCTCTCCATAAAATATTCCTACCTAATAATAATTTAAAATAAAATTTAACATTCTTTGATTTTATTTTCGAAATAATATCTTTTGAAAATGATGAAAATGTTATTTGAAAAACAAAAATTGTATTATGTAGTGGCATACGTAAACAAAAAGAAATATTTTTCTTAAAAAAACAAATGTTTTTAATATTGTTTTTTAAATGAGCAAAGTAAAAAAATCATCTTGTGAATAATTTACCTAAAAATACATTTTCTAAAACTCACAATTTCCTACTCCACTTCTTTGTGAGCCAGGCCTCATGAATTCTTTTCTTGTTTTTATATAAATTGATATTTCATTCAGTTTAGTTTTATCTTCGAGTTTGGGTTTGAACTTGAGCCTGAGCACAAGAATGCTAAATTAAAATCAAACATGAAGTCTGTTTCTAAGGGATTCAGTTGATTTTTCTGTGATTCATAAAAATGAAAGTTGAATTGCACTAAATTCCCATTTGAAGAAGAGTAAAATTTACTAAAATCACAAAATATATAAGTTATTTTACGAGAATGAGTGGTTTTAAATTGAAGGAAAGTAAAATTTTCAGCATTATTTTAATCATGGAGAAAACAAGATTTAAATTGAAGGGGTCAAAATGTAAACTCAAAAAATAGTTTTTTCAAAGAATAAAATGATAACTTTATTATGATTTTTTTCCCCTATTTTAGGCTTGCAGCAGCCTCTTATTTTAATCACAAGCATATAAGAAGTTGGATGGATGCATAGTATAATTTCAAATTTCTAATGGATTTTAGATTGTATTTATTTTTAAATATTGAGACAATTCTACATTGGTTATTCTAAATTAATTTCAATAATCAGAGTTAATAGAAAGAGAGAACGTAATGACTAATCCTCGTTCCATGTATTACAAAGTCGGTAACATGTCCATTTATAAACATGTTTATACAAAGACGTGATGATTTATGTAGAATTAAATCTAGTTTAACTTAATTAAAAGCTTTTGAGAGGTAAAGCAAACTTGCTTCAGTATTCTACAAAAGCCCACAATGGGAAGATATTTCTATATGCAGCATAATGTAACATGCAATTCATGATAAAACCCCACCATGATTTCCTGCTGGGGGAAGTCTGCATTTTCCAATGGAGAGTTTATCAACAACTTTGCGTCACGTGTATAGGCATTGGATCTCTCTCCGCCTAGTAGCAACTATAAATTTATAAATTTTCAATGCTAAGTAATTTGTAGAGTGAAAATCTTTGAGAATTAATATAAAGCATATATTCAGATGGAAGCTAAACTGCCCCGAACGAACAAATCCAACAATGCCAATGCGGTCTGCACCAAATTCGATTTCTTTCCTTCAAGATGTGTATATGTCTGTATCATCATATGCATAATCAGGATATATGAGATTCATGTTATATGTGCGCATGAAAATTACCATATTAAGACACGAAAGGAAGCTCTATACCCAACCACCGTCATCACATTTTGATTTTGGAAGAAATTCAACTGCTCTACGAGAAAAAAAAATGGTAATGGAGTAAGAGAAATCTGGAATTTTTATTGATTGATCACCATTGGCAATACTATTTACTACATGGCTGGTTACTATTTAAATAAAAAATAATATTAATAATTTTATTTAATCTTTTAATTTAAATTTTTTGAATTTAAATTGGATGACACAAGTCTTTTTATCACAAAATAATGCTAAGCATTTTGTGATGTAAATGTTATATAGTTTTGGTGTGTTGAATAAATCTATGATTAGATGTTTTGATAAACATCAACTAAAAGTGTATGCATTTCACGCGTTTCATCAAGATAATATACTTAGAATAAACATAGTATATTAATAGTGTATATGTAAATAAATTTTATACAAGTCATGATACAATAGTGAGAGTTTCAGCTTAACAAGGAGTTAAATTTGGGAGCGTTGACTCTCCCACAAACTGCGAATAGATGGGTGAATTTTTAAATATTTTTAATGATATAAATTTAAATATTTTGTAAATATAAATTTATATAAAAAAAAATTTTGATAAAATAATTTTAAATATTTAATTGTTATATAAAATTTGAGTTTATGAATTGCTTTATTAATACAAATTTAAAAAGTTAGAGTAAAAGTGGATTTATATGAAAACATGATTTTAAGATTATGTAAGTTATATGTGGATGTATGATTTAATGAGTATAATGTGTAGATGTATTTATGGTTTTATGATTTGAGACATGGTGTAAGTGTTCCATAAGAGTGTGCTTGTGCATAGATTTATACCTGCGTTTATATATACGCATTTTCACCCTTACAAGAGAATAGGGTAAGAAAAAGATTACCTATTTTCGCCTTTGCTGCATGATGTGGAATAAAGGAGAGGTTATTACTAGATATAGATGGTGTTTGATACAACACTTGTTCTCCAAGTCAGTGCTAATGAATGGTTCAATGACTCGATTTGATATAATTATATGAAATAATTTGTTAATGAATCTCGATATGTCCCAGAGAGGTGCACTGGGAGATGATTTGGAGGATAATTTCTAGTGAGTCCATATTTTTTGTGACAGGCATTTTACTAAAAGATCATTTAGGTATACCATATTTTTGTGAAAAAGTAAAGAAATGTTATAAAAAGGAATTAGAAAATTTTTGTAATAGGCTTTACACATTTGTATGAATTGTTAGTGAAAGATAATTCTTGCAAGTGTGTGGTGATTGTTATGTGCTCAAATTTATGGATTAGAACATGGCAAGCAGATAGACCAAACAACCTAAATCTAAAATTTAGCAAGTTGTTTAAATATTGAACTTGTAAAGGCGAGTTTTAAATTTATGGTGTGACATACGCGCACAAAAAAATGTTTGCTTAAGCACTCTAAAATGATATATAAATAAAAAGATATATAAATAACATATTTAATACAGATTAAGTCTTTACTTGTTTCAGTCTAACTTAATAAACTAATTAAATTAGTAATAATATTTTCAGCCTATTACATAATAAAAATAGCATAACAAAAGTTTTCCATATTTTAGCCTTAAAACAAAAAGTCCATCTCTTTTTACTACTAAAATAAACCTAAACTAACTAATTTATGAGTTTTGTTTATATGACTTTGATTATATTTCAAGCCTTATTCTTTAATGAAATCTCTAGGCAAACTTTGCTTCCTTCAAGTATTTTCAATAAGCGTATTCAAGGTTACTTTTATTTTCTTTACTTTTGCTACTATAATTGAACCTTGATTAATGTATAAAGGATCCCGAGATGTGTTAGACTGCATGCTACCATTGTCAATGCTTACGTTTCCATCACCATTGAACCAAATTAAACATAAATATTAGTTTGATAGGATTCAATATAACATTTACTATCTTTTTGGATAAATTTAAACCCATAAATATTTTTCAGAAAGGAACCTAAGATAAAAGAGATTGAACGCTACGAATAGAATTTTTCTTAATAAATTCAATTTGCTTTCAAGAATCAAGAAAGCTCACAAAAGTGAATTATCTGCAATAAATCAACCTCCCTTTTTTCAATGTTTATAGGCATATTTATATGATACCTTAATACAAATAAAACAAACTCCAGTAAAATAACTTATCTAACACAGATTAGACCTTTACTTATTTGAGCTTAACTTAATAAGTTAACTAAATTAAAACATATCTATATTGAAGTTAGTAATAATGTTTTTAGCCAATTACATAATAAAAATAACATAACAAAAGTTTTTCATATTTTGGACTTAAAACAAAAAAGCCATCACTTTTTACAACTAAAATAAACCTAAACTAGCTAATTTATGAGCTTTGTGTATAATTAGCTAGTGAAATCTCTTTGATATGCTTGAATCATATTTATATGACTTTGATCATGGTCCAATCCTATGCCTTAGTGAAATCTCCAGACAAGTTTTGCTTTCTCTAAATATTTTCAATAAGCGTATTCAAGGCTGCCTTTATTTTTTTTGTTTTTCTCCTGTAATTAAACTTTCATGAATGTATAAAGGATCTCGAGATGTGTTAGAATGTATGCTACCATCTTCAATGCTTACGTTTCCATCACCATTGAACCAAATTAAACATAAATATTAGTTTCATAGGATTCAATTTAACATTTACTGTCTTTTTGGATAGATTTCATTCAAACCAAAATCAATGGATTTAAAATTTGAAGGCAACAAATTTGAAGGAAGCATACCTGAATTTTAAACAGGATACTTTGGAGTCCTTAAATTTTGCTAACAATCAATTGGAAGGTCCCATTCCTGCAAGGCTGAGCAAGATGGATCCGTCCATGTTTACAGGCAAGTATATTACCCAATTCACCGTTATATATGAATGTGCTCTGGGCATATATTTGTAAACATATTATAACTTCATTATATTGAATAAAAATTAAATAAATTTATGCTTATTCTTTGAGAAAAATTTAAAAAGTAAATATAAAACTTAATAATAAACTATGTGTTCATTAAATCCAGTTTGGTTCGATTATACTGGTTTTAAAAATTTAAGTCAATTTAATTAATAATAAATTTGAGTTAAAGAATTGCAATTCAACACCATTTCAACATAAATCGTGCAAGTTAAATTTGATTTCCATTTGAGTTGTTGACTAAAATACTGGCCAGCGAAGAGATGTCTGGCACATCTTATCTTCCACGGAATCAGCTATTCTGCTACTTTTTGACGAAATTAGACCTTGTTTAGTGCAGCATATACCTTGTTTATTATCCAAAAACTATTATAAACAGACCATAGACTCGAACTTAAGATCTGCAGCAACAAATTTTCTTCATAATTCATACATATCCAGATCTTGGAAGCTATAATTTTCGACATAATAGCAAACCCCAATGAATTGCATGATTCAAGAGTCCTAACAACAATTGAAGGAAAGTAAATTATTGGACTTGCGTAAGTCTTAAATTAACTTACAAGAAATCATATCAAAATTATTAAGATCGAGTAAGAGGTAACTTAGTTCATTAATTAAACAAATTGTTCTAGGTATTCTCCCACGGTGACATAGTTAACTTCCGGATATAGCTCAGAAGCCTCCACCCCAGAAGATGGATCTATCAGAAAATTTGTTTGTTCTCCCTTCATGAAGATTGAGTAGTTTACTACTAACATAATCTTTTCTTCAATAGGGGCTTCTGCATGCAAGAATATATAGGTAATCGATCAATATAACTGCAGGTGGGAAATACATAATAACGATGAATTATAATGCAATATCATAATTTGGCGATGTACTGGTAATCAACACGTAAAAGCAAAGGAGTCAACTTTGTCAAAGGGTTGTGAATAAATAATAATAACCTTGGATCATCTGAAGAATTTGCTCCTCCGTAACGTGAAATCTTTCAAGGGATTTGCCGATTGCCTTCTCCCACAGGGAAGCAATCTCATTAAATGAGTGCACGTTCTTCGAAGGTCTGAGGTAGAGAGTCTTGTTCAATGTTCTTGGATCATCTACAGCTTTGATCGTGTCGGTTGCAATGTCATCTTCCATGTTAAAAATTGCTGCGAAACAAACCGAGCCATGACTATTGAGATCTATTTTCGGAAATTGTTTTTAGAAAACAGTTTCAGACATTGTTAACTATATATACCTTTGGGTTCGCCATTGCCAAAGATTAGAATTTTTTCTCTGGGAGGGGCAGTGGCTCCAGGTTGTGCCAATGTAGGAAGAAAGAACCCAAAAGAGCAGTTACAGGAGACATATGTGTAAGGAATTCCTTCAGCTTCAATATCCCTACGAATTTGTGCTTTTTTTGCATAGCCTGATTTTGCCGGCTCAACGGGATGCCCAGCTTCGACATTATTCCCAAATTCAGAAGGGAAGAATCTCTGAATATTCATTTAGCAACTATATATTATACATATAATCAGAAATATTTATTACTTACTAGTTTAATGCACTTTAAAGTTTAATGTTACTAGACAAACCTTAATATTACCAGCTTCTTTAATGGCAGCGATGATCTTAAACTGATCTGCTACTTCTGTGCGGCCTACTGCTGATATCACTACATCCACCAGCTTTATTGCCTTCACCAAAGTTTCATGATTTCGAAGATCTCCCTGCATTCCAATTTATCATCAATACATTGTAAATTATTTTTTACACCAGCTCCCTCGTTTCTGCGAGTAGAAATCGCTGAAAGTGGATATACATACTAAAACAGAACTATAATAGTACTAATAAAAACTTTCCCCGGAAAATCATGAGAAATAAATAAAGGAAAGAAAGGAGACACATACATAGATCAAAGTGATGCCCAAATTCTGAAATTTTTCTACAAGTTTGGACTTAACAGGATCGGAAAGATTGCTTTCCCTAACCAATGCAAAGGTCTGATGGCCGGCCTTGGCACTTGCTTCAACAATAAATTTTCCAAGGTATCCAGTTCCTCCAATTATGAGAATCTTACTTTTCTCACCCATCGAAGAAGAGAAGAGAAGAAAAGAAACAATAGAAAGAATTAAGTGGAAAGAAGGTGGGAGATTTCTTTTAGAGTGTGAGCTAGCTGCTGCAGTATTTTATAGATGAAAACAGGTTTGCGAAGTTACCATAGCATGCTCACTCCATAGAAACAGGTTTATTTTAAATAACACATTTATTTTGTGTCAAATTATTTATTAATATTCTAATAATTAAGATTTGACTGTCAACAGTACTACTTACCGCCCTGATATACGAAAGAAAGCTCTTTGGGGATTAGGTTAGACTTGGCTCCAGTCAATAACGAGGAAACTGACATTCACGTGAAACAGTAGCACTGATGTTAAAGTGGGAGGATAGCGATGTTGATATGATATATCGATCTCGTGATAATATTAATTTGCTGGTGTGAAAAATAATTTACTCATTGTTTACATGTTTAATTACTCAACCTTACCTAATGATAGTGAAGTATTGATGGGGTGATATTATTAATTTATTAATCCGTCCATGTTTTATTCATTGATCAAATTACTTAACACTTCAACAGTGTTCTGCCTTACAGTATCAGCTTTAGAATTGAAAGTTCAATTCTGAAGCTCATTGACTCAAATATGACTATAAATATGGGACGAAGCATTACAGCAAACTCAAATAACTCTTCACCTTCGAACACAGCTATGTCTATGTGCTACTTGACCTTAGTCCTGCTTCCCCTCCTCTTCTTCCTTCGCTTCTTATTCAGTCGTCCTAAACTGACCTTCCCACCCGGCCCAAGCCTGTTGCCCGTCATCGGCAATCTCAACCTTATCGGTTCACTTCCTCACCGGTCCATCCACTGTCTATCTCAAAAATATGGGCCCATTATGCAACTCCGATTTGGGTCAGTCCCCGTTGTCGTTTGCTCATCGGTTGAAATGGCAAAACTTTTCCTTAAAACCAACGATATAATCTTTGCTTCCCGCCCCAAAACAGCCGCAGGCAAATACACTACCTACAGCTATTCGGATATTACATGGGCACCATATGGGCCATATTGGCGCCAGGCACGTAAAATTTGCTTCATTGAACTTTTCAGTGCAAAACGCTTGGAATCGTTTGAGTTCATAAGAGTAGAAGAAACAAAAGCGTTTCTCATAGCATTGTACAAATCATCTGGCATTGGCAATAGCAAGCCTATTGATTTGAGAGATCATCTTTCTAATCTTAGTTTGAGCGTGATTAGTCGAATGGTATTTGGGAAAAAGTATAACACAGATGAATCTAAAGACCAGATCGTATCGTCGGAAGAGTTCAAGGAAATGCTGGAAGAGCTGTTCTTGCTCAATGGGGTTTTAGATATTGGGGATTCAATTCCATGGCTAGGATTTTTAGATTTGCAAGGGAATATTAAGAGAATGAAGGCCGTGAGCAAGAAGCTTGATAGGTTTTACGAGCATGTGTTGGAGGACCATGATGCTAGGAGAAAATCAGTCAAGGATTATGTGGCTAATGATATGGTAGACGTTCTGTTGCAGCTGGCTGATGATCCCAATCTTAAAGTTAAGCTTCAACGAGATCAAGTTAAGGCTTTAATCCAGGTACGATTAACTCCTCTTCTTTTAAAGTTCAAATAGGAGTGCATAGTTTCAAACAATGTCATAATGCTTCCTTCGAAAGGTGCTTCTACTGTACTTTTAGTGCTTTTCTAATATTAAGTGATTTCGCTCCGAAGCGTAGTCTTAATATCATTCAATTATCAATTAAACATCGAAAATCTTAATAATTCTCAACTAGTTTCTTTTTTATTCGAGATATTCAGGATCTTATAGGAGGTGGAACTGAGAGCTCGGCAGTAACTATAGAATGGGCAATTTCCGAGCTATTGAGAAAGCCAGAAATATTGAGCAAGGCAACAGAAGAACTAGATAGGGTAATTGGGAGAAACAGATGGGTAGAGGAGAAAGACATTGCTAAGCTTCCATTCATCAATGCAATTGTCAGAGAAACAATGCGTCTTCATCCTGTTGCACCAATGCTTGTCCCTCGACTTGCTCGAGAAAATTGCAAAATTGCTGGCTACGACATTCCGAAAAACACTCGTGTGCTTGTTAATGTGTGGACCATACAGCGAGATTCAGGCACATGGGAGAAACCTAATGAATTTTGGCCTGAGAGATTCATCGGAAAAGAGTGTGATGTTAAAGGCCATGATTTTGAGCTGCTGCCATTTGGAGCAGGTAGGAGGATGTGCCCTGGTTACAGTCTTGGGCTTAAGATTATTCAATCGACTTTGGCTAATCTTTTGCATGGTTTTGAATGGAAATTGCCGGGTGAAATGAAGGAAGAAGATTTGAATATGGAGGAAATTTTTGGGCTCTCAACTCCGAGAAAAATACCACTTGTTGCTGTGGCTCAAGCTCGGCTTCCTCTTCATGTCTACTCTCTGTGATTGTACTAGCTTTTAGTTATTCAATAAAAGAATAATATTAAACTTCGCAGTTTAGAAGTTTTTTTCCAAATTCTCATTCTAAAATTACAGTGTAGATCTCACACAGGAAGTAGGACAATGACTTTATAAATTATATAATTTATTATTTATTCGAGCAAAATACATCAACTTTAATACACTCAAAAACACTTTATTATTGCAAATAACTTGTTATTTTTTAAAATACTTGAAGACCCTTTGACTACTACAAGTCTATTTGGGTTTTCATAAACATTAATTTGAATGATCTTCGACTAAAATAAGAAAAATATACATATGTATTTTTTTAATTTTATTAACAAGAAGGTGTACTAAATAGGTAGTTGGGTGTCTTTAATAGCAATCTGCAGGCCACCAAAGTAGATTAATCCATTAATCTTAAAATTGCACTTAGTTTGGCCGTGGATCGTGAAAGGCAAGCACCTCGGGATGTCGCAGGTGGGACTTGTAATTATTTTTTTCAGTCGGATCATCGAACTTTTGACGGTAAAGCATAACATAATTTTCAAACCTAATCTGATCAGAAAAGATAATACCATCCAACGTACCCCGAATGATATTTATCAGTATGCACCAAAGTCTCTCGATTGTTAATATGTCTATGTCAGGCATCCTAGACATCTACACATGCATTAAAAGAATTGATAGATGGTTGGTTTACTCATAAAATTTGATTTAAAATTAGAATTTAAATTTAAAAATTTACGTAAAATTTTTTAAAAAATTTTCAAAATCGTCCTTAAAAAGATATAATAATTTAAAGTGCATACAAAATATTTTTAGATAATGTTTTGTTGTTATAACTTGACATCCGCACTCCATCAATATATATATATGTATATATATATATGACGTAATTGATAATAAATATATATGCCACAAGAAATTTCCAAAATAGAAGATATCATCAAGAGATGAAGAATAAGAGCATGATGTATAAGATATCTCCTATGCAATTTGTTGCTAAAAGATAAACATTTTTTTTTAATTTTTGGGTGATAATTTTTAATTGGAAACGAATCACTTGTTAAATCTTACTTAATATCCGGAGACATGAAGCAAATTTCAAATATAATTTGTGCATTGAGCTGTTCAATGGTATGGTTGAGTTTAATCTTAACTTGTGGAAATGGATATGCAGAACTGCAAATATAATATAGACAATGAGAAAGTATATCTCAACTAGTCCAGATTTCTTCCATGGAAGTTTTACAAAATTATATTTCAGAAAATCCTGCAAAATCTTGAAAATTTTAAGTTGCATTGTTCTAATAAAAAGGTTTTGATCCATGTTAGTATATTCGCAAAATATCTTCTCCGAAGACTGTTCTAGTGTTAGCAAAGAGGCAAAGCACAACCTAAAGAGATGCCCATTCATACATCTAATTTTATTCTTGATATATATATATATATATATATATATCCACACGGGTGAAGTCTGAATTTAATTTAGTTTAATGAGAGTGCAAACACATAATTCAAAATTAACTAAATATTTCAGGCACATATACATGAAAATACTAATATTTGTTTATATTTTATTTGAGATTTACGCATAACAAGAATTCAATAAAAATGTACAATATACCGAGATTACTTCCATATATCGCAAACCCTTAATCATAAAAACTTTGATAGTTTCTTCTAGGCCAATTCTATTTATAGCTCAATAGAATGAGTGAATTTAACAAAAGTTTCTTGCGAAGAGCTTTAATCTCTACAAAATCATGATGCTGGGAAAACAATTTTCTTTTCCCAGGTCAGTTCTGACCACATTATAATTAACTGTTGTTTATTTGAAGCCTGTGGTGTCAACAAGCACTTGGTGGAACTCTCACGACCGCATTAAGTTGCTCAATTAAGGCTTAACTTTGCAGCATTGGCTAATTAATATGTGCATGCAATTGTGCAGTGTCGGCTATTCGTCATGGCCTTCCACAATGCATGAACAGAATAACTATTGATGAATATGAAACGTTGTTTTCATTGTGAAAAAAGGAAAATTTTGTTTTAATTTCCTCTCTATAGAACTTTTGGCACACAAAACTTGATCTTCTGGCTAACACAAATGAACAAAATTTGTACCCACATACGAAACGATGAGATAGACACATGGTGCGGCCTATCTAATGGCCCTTCTACATTGCATTTTTCAGTTGTACCAACCAACCATGATTTAGATAAGTGCAGATCATCAATCCTTTCACGTTTGGATTGATAGAATTTGACATTTCACCAAACAGTTTGGGTCCGAGTACGGTGTGTAGTGACCACAATAATATGCTCATGAAAGCAAGCATCATAGAGACGAGTGTACATGATAGACTCGTCTCTATGATCCTTTTTCAAAATGGACGTTCACATGATAGAAAGTTTGAATTTGACGTTCAATGAAAATGTATAAACCTAAACGTTAGTGTTAAATCAAAACTATATACTATGGTGGTGAAAAACCTAATGAAATAATATAGTTAAAGGACAAAATCTTTATACATTTTATTGAAACGTAAACTACCAAAAAAAATGGCTAACTCATAGCTAGAAAACAAGATAACAGATCAATTTTCCAGATTCACTGCTACAACATACATGCCGAAAATGCGGCGAGCAACGAGAGAAACTGTTATTTACTTTGAGATTCTATGTACTTTTCTAACAAAACCAAACTCGGATTCACTGTATCAGAATTAATTAAGGAGTAGGAGTCGTGCGGAACCCCAGGATGACCGCTGTACAGTGCCACAGACAACTCTACGGTTGAAGATGAAGCACAATCATTATTGTACCTAGAGATATTAACCTCATAAAATTAGTTAAAGCAGCATTAAAATTAAATTGAGCCAGGAGTGATATTGGATTATTAAATCAGAAAAATTATAAAAATAATGTGTTAATAGTATAAATTTATATGTTAATTTGTGAAAGAAAAGTTTATATCTCTATTATTATTCATATACTCATAACAATAATGCTATTAAATTGCCCACAATAATACTGAACTAATCAATACTATACTTTTAAACAAAATTTACTAGAGGTTGGCATTCCAAATTTAAAATTTTCTAAGTTCTTAAGTGGTTTTTCTCCCAATTAATTTTATAAAACTTTTGATGTAGAGACTTAAATCATCAACATCAAAATCAAATCAAATTTAAAGTAACATTAAAGATGATAAATTTATGGTGTATTTACTAATTTGTAATTAAAATACGCTGGAATCGTAATGAATTGGAATTGAAATGAGGAATAATAATTAGAATATGTTCTTTACTTCGATTATAATAATTAGAATCGAAATAAAACAATTCTTTTAAATTGCTAAATTATTTTTAATTAATTTTTATCGTTATTATTAATATTATTCAAGAAAACATTTTAAACCTCATGGTTTATAAGTGATTTATGGTTTATGCAAACAAAAATCAGGAAGAAATATGGCATAAAAGTATTCAATATGCTTTTATTTGCTTTGGCTAATGGGTTTATTACAGTCCCGTAAATTAGGGTTTATGATAGCAAACGCAGAGGTTTCCGAATGGTGTTGGCGTACACTGTGCACGGATAAGTTTTCCCTTGTATGCATTTTGGCAAATGTGCGTGCACTGAGGTTGGCTACATTCGATGATAATGCGAACACCTTCTACAACGTCTGGACAGACTGCCATGAAACTCAAGGCCACCATAGCTAGGAGCAATATCACTGATCGGATTGATACTCTTTTCTCCATTTGAGACACAAGGGATTTCCGTTTTCTTCTGAATATAACGTTTTGCTTTGCTTTGTGATGAATGATTGCATGAATAGGGTCTTTATAGGAGAGAAACTTGTACAGCTGCTGTTTTTTGAATGTCAAAGAAGTTATTGCCAGTTATTTTGTTGTTATTTCTTTCCTTTTTTATATGCTTTCAGTAGATCTTGAGTATCATCAAATATAACTCTTATTAAGCGCTTACTACCTATAAATGTACAAGTTAATAATACAAAAGTTCAAGCCATAAAATCCTTATTTAATTAATATTACAATGAAATCACACATTAATGATAGAATTATAGAGTCTACAATTACCTTTTATAATACACATTTTTAATTTTATTGATAAATATGATATTGATAACATAATAAGTGGCTTGGCCCTTAAGGCCAACTAAATTAATTGATTAGCAGAGATGTCTCATAATTTTCAAGGAAGGAAATCTATTAATTACCAATACATATGATGTTTGGTTTTGGTTGGCAATGAGATATCAAAATCCATTGTTGTGATCCTCATAATCTTCACCGATTCTTTTTGTTTAACTTAGATTTTATCCTTGCCGTGCATATGGATTGCAAATTTGGATATGTTGATGACATATATACACCAAATATTGGATGTAAATCAATTAGAATTGTAAGTAATAAATCCAAAATCTTTCAAATGACAATGCCAGATTGCATTGATTTCAACAAGATATCTTGCTGTACTTAGATTATTTCAGTCCCTATTTAAACCCTAAACCGTGAAACTCTGCATCCATCCAAGCTAATTTTGTTTACAATGGAACGAAGAATATCATTGCCTTCGATCTTTTTCATCTTTGCTTTGATGGCCCTGACATTTTGGACTGCAAACGCCGGCGCCCTTCGGTCTACGCTCATCCCTGATCGTGTTTTGTTCGCTAATACTCTCGATGAACAGCCGGTCGAATGCACTCCAGATAGTTGCGGCGAAGCATGCAAGAGTCAAATGAAGGATAAATTTAATGGTGCTCAATGTGCAGGAGGGTCTTCAGGAGGTTTTTGTACGTGCTTATAATCAATCAGTTAAGATGAACATAGTTATGCTGTAAAACTTGATGGTTATTGCATGAATAAAGTTCAACTGTCCCTATGTGCTTGTGTTTCCTTGAATTTTATTTCTCTTTTGTCTGTGTAGTAATTCAATTTTCACCTATTGATTAATGACATTATCAATCGTCAAACTAAAGTGGATAGAAATTCGTTAGTTATAAAGTTTACGAAGAATGCATCTAACCCATGTTCTGACGGTAGTAAAATTCGATAGGTACTTAAGACACTGCTTTTGTTTGATCATTTCTTGGTTGAGCACTTGCAAGTAATAATCATACTTTATTAAATAACATCAACAGTACCTCTCTTGCAGAAAAATGCGAGGGAACGAGAGACTAGAGACATGTATATTAGTACATAGCTTGTATTTTGTAATGTAATTTAACGTTACATGTACAGTACCTCATATTCAATAAATATTAAGTTAAATCTTAATATTTAACGTAGCATTTAACATTAAATGCTAACATAGCATTGAATTTGCACATATCGTACCTAATCACAAGTCAATGAGTGAGTGGAGTGAGTTCTCTCGTCTAATGCCTACATCCGCGATAACTTGTCATTTGTGCATGTTGAGCAACCCACAACATTAGTAATTATTGCTTATTATTTTGATAATGATTTGCAAAATCCACCCTTATCATACAAGAAAAGTTTGATAATGATTTGAGTTGCTTATTATTATTGTTATTTTCAATTATTATTTATTTTTATATAAATTATGCCCTTACTTTTTAACTTTTAAACCTTTTAATTGAAAATCAAAATCTCTTATATCCTTCAAGTTACGGATTTGAAAAAGTTTATACTTTTACCGGAAAAAAAATTAAATAGAACCAACATAACCCATCAGTTGTACATTTATTCAATAAATTTTCATCAAATATATATTTAATCTGAAATTAATGACTAATTATTTTATTATTAGTAATTATTGGTAAATAAATTAAAAAAAAATTAGAACATATATCATTTTATTATTGGGCAGTTTTATTGAAATTGATTGACCTATTGGCCTGTACTGAAGGGATGAATGAAATCCATTCATAGGTAAGATTGGTATTTGATTTTCAGATAAATAATGAGTGTGATTATTTAACAACTGCCTATGCAATAACAACAATAATTATGATGTATAATACGCGTTTCGGTTGATTAATTTTTCAGTGCGAATACTGCCGAATCAAGTGAACTCATCTCAATTAATTATGTCAGGTCCTAATGTTTGTCTGCAGAGATTCATGCTCTTCACTTCCAGTGTTTTCTGGATTCATAAATGATAAGTCCCTTCACGCCCCATGCAATTATAAAACTCATTGATTTGTTATTTTCTTGGACATAACAGCTTGTTCCTTTCATACAATCTCATCGTGATTTACCTTTGCAATTTTAGACTCTTTATTCTTACTCTAATGAATCCAAAAGAACTTCATCATTCTTTTCTCATGTAAATTTTATATGAACAACATGATTCCATCTACATGAAATGGGGTAAATTTTGATATTTTGGGTAAATAAAATTTAAATTCCAGCTTTGTTAGAAGGATTATCACCTAGCTAGTACCTACGGCTAATTAGGCACATATCGCCATAAAATAGTGATGTGGGACTTTGTCCATGTCTTTTCAAGTCAATATAATTAATTGTATTGTATTAATTTAAAGAACCCTAACATACTTTCCTTAAGATTTTTACAATCGCATAACAAGGGGGCCTAAGTTATTTACCCATTACAGCAAGTGCAAGGGCAAATCAAACCCAAAAATGAATACCAAAATTGGAGAATAGTTTAGTAATTTAAATGGAATAAAAAAAATATTATATCTTCTTCCTTGTTCCTGTGAGTGCGGTTGTTCCTATATAAAACATTGTCAAGGTCTCATTAATAACAGTAAAGAAGAAACACAGAAGAGTTTCAAACTGGAGAAAAACATAGAGAAAGAGAGAATTTAAATGAAATGGGCAATAGTTTAAGGTGTTGTTTGGCTTGTTGCCTTCCCTGCGGAGCCCTAGATTTGATCCGAATAGTTCATTTGAATGGCTACGTTGAAGAAATTACACGTCCGATCACAGCAGGTGAGATTCTCAAAGTAAACCCTAATCATGTTCTTAGCAAACCATACTCTCAGGGAGTTGTACGAAGAATCTTAATCGTCCCGCCGGACTCTGAGCTCGAAAGAGGAAGCATATACTTCTTGATTCCGGCTTCTTCGTTACCAGAGAATAAGAAAGGACACAAAAAATCCTCCAAGAAAAGCAGTACAAAATGCTTCAATGGTTTATCTTCTTGTGATCGTTATCAACTATTAATGTTAACAACTAATTAATTATATAATGGTTAGTTAATAAATTTTTAATTATTTTTAAATATACGATAAATTTTTAATGTTAGATGTTTTAAATTTATATTCAAAAATTTTATGTTTATATTGTTGCATTAATCAAGTGCGTGATGTTACTTCACAATTTTTAAAATTATTTATAATGTCTTTTTAATACCCACACGATGAATGTTAGGTCATTCAAGATGGAAATTTTTGGGATATGAATTTGAGATGCTTTGTGTATTTCATTTAAATCAATGATTTCTACTGATAAATTTATTGAATTTTCAATCTACTATAATCAACAAAATCCTATCTAATTTGACTAATTACACACGCACGTGCGCGGAATTGAAATGGAAGATTTTGCATTGAACCAAATAAATCATTTTCCAAATTTATGAATTGGATTTTCAAACTATTAAAAGTGGAAAGATCAAATCAAATTTTCACTAAATCAATGAATTTATATGAATATATGTTTGACAAAACTTTGAAAACCATAGTGTATATAATCGTGTTATCAATAATTTCATTGAAGGATTATTTTGCTATGAAACCATTTAAAGCTCGTTGATGACTTGCATGGTGCTTGCTAATCATTTTTCTTAATTGACAAAATATGGCCGGTTGGCATTATTATGGCCTCTCAAGTTCTAAAGTATTGTAACAGATTAGAAAATAGCTAATGGGTTTTGATTTCTCTTATAGCAAATTGCACGTGAGTTAGATAGAGAGAACACAAACACAATTGATTGTTTGATTAAAGACAAGACTAGGTCTTCGATGAAGACCAAACGCTACAACCACTTGTCTAATTAATTAATTCTGTTATCTTATTGCATAAATCCAAAAGTTCACAGTAATGATCTCTACACGTTACATTAAAAAAAATACAAAAACAAGCTGGCATATACCCAGTAAACATACATCGTATAACTCGGCGGTCACATGGATTCCCTCTTCTCCTTCTTCAATAAGTATTATTTAGACAATAAAATTACACACCCCTTTCCCAACCTTTTGTTTACTTTTCTAATATATTATTATTATTTTTGGGCCACAAGCCTTCCTTCGTTTCTAAATTTCCAAGTTAAAGTTTTAAGTTTATTCCAATATGGAAATAATTACAGTTTAATTGATTCATGTTCAAGCATACGATAGGACAGAGGTGATAAATGGGTCGGTTCGGTTCGGTCCTACACGATTTTGATCTAAGAAAATAGTAAATTAGTGTAGTAGGTAAGTTGATAAAACTTCAACCATTAATCATATTTTAAATTTTTTAAAAAAATAATTGATGAGCATGTGGGCTGACATTGAAGTACAAAAAATTAAATAAAATATTTTTAAATTAAAAAAATAAAATATACGTATTTTATAATAGAATAATATTTTAATTTATTATATTAAAAATAAAAATAATTACTCGCCATCGTAACACTATAGCAATAATTTAATAAATTTTAAATTACATTAATATTTTAAAAATTAGAAACAATATACAATATGAATGGATTTGAACTGTATGGCATGATACAATATTTTTTATCATCTATACTCTATTCAAATTATAAGAGATTGTATTATGTTATGAGAGGATAAAGGATAGTATGTCGACAATGAAATTGTTGCCATATATTGAATATGTTGAATTTTAAATTTATATTTTAAAAAATTTTTTAAAAATTATTCTAATCTATACGTGCGAATGTTTGCAACGATAATAAACGGTTAAAAGAGTAAAAAATAAGCACTATATATTTAAAAAAATTTGAAAATATGGTAAAAAAATAAAAATAAAATTTAATAAATAAGTTATAATTAGAATATATATATATATATATTTTTTAAAGAAAAAGTGTTAACGATTATATTATTGCAGTGGTCTTACAGTAAGCAATCACGAAACGATTAGAGTAATTAAATGATTGCCTTAATTGAAATATAAAAGGAAGGGAAGATCCCGATGAAGTGGGTATCGAGCCTTGTGCAAATCGTGGTTAGGAAAAAAAGCATCGTGGCCGCTGAGTTCAAGGGTTCAGTCGCCAATTCCCGGAGAAATGGTTTGAAAGGAAAAAAAAAGTATCTAGTCAAACTAGATACACAAAACCATCTCATTTGAAAGGCTTCCTGTTATCCGAAGAAATGATCTTAGGGCTTCATTGATGAATTTTGGTGCAGGAAATATTGATTTTATGAAAAATTTGTGTTGAAAGTTTGATATAGTGGTGAATATGAAATATTTTATTTAAGAAAGAATTGTTGTCTACCGGCTTCATAGAAATAGAAAGATTTTTAAATTGACGATCTCAATGTGCCCACTGCTCATCCCTCGGCCTAACCCATGCTCCCCTATGGAACACCCTTGCGAGTACTGACCAACTTTATTTTATAATACAACCTTTTCTTCACCATAAATCCTGCAAATTTAACTAAATCAGTCTAACTCAATGCCAACAACAAAGCATGCCCTAGAAATTAACAAGTTTTATACTACTTCTCTTATACGAGAGATTAATGTGTGGAAGTAACAATGAACTCTTATTATTCTATTATTATTACCTTTACGTTTAAAAGGATACAACCCTTTTTTATTCCTTGGAAATTTGACTAAAATGTAGTGAGTATAATAATAATAATAAAAGTAATTATTCTTCAATAATCTTGTAAAATTTTCATGGTATTAGAAAGGGTTGGATTCTGAACATCTAAACAATAAATTCTAGCCGGCATAACAGTCGCCATTGCCACCGTCAAATCGCCAGCTTCAACCAAGGAAACCACTAGACATATGAAGTGCCAGTGTCACGAACAAAAACTAGAGCAATACGCAGTCAAAAGTTGCCGTAATCGCTGAAAGTTGATGCAAACAGCCACGCACTACCACGGTCGATTCTTCATAGACTTTCGACTTACTGACATGTGTAATCGACATCTGAGATGTCACCCCAAAAATCCCACCAATCATTACCCTCAAAAACCGCTAAAAATGAACCAGAAGTATTATTTCTCAATTATGTTACAAATTCTGAAGTAAATATTTAGTTCTCCGAACCAAATTTATGCTTTTTCGGACAACATAGTGAGTCAAAGGAATTTCTGAAGTAACATTCTTGACCCAGAAAATGTATAGAGATGATGTTGTATGTGATGTGATTGACATGGATGCTTGCCACCTTCTTCTTAGAAGGTTCTGGCATTTTAACATAGATAGGACTCGTAAGGGGAAGAAGGATAACCCTTTTTTTGGGCAATTGTTAAAGACCATCTTATTCACTTTTTTTGTAAATTTTTTTTTAGTTTTATATTATGATATTTAATAATCAATATTAAATGAGTTTTATGAAACACAATTTTAGAACTAATCATAAAATAAGTAAAAAATGGGCAATAAAAATCTTAAAACAAGTAATTATTTCAAAACCTACTAAATTCCAAATTCACCCACAACCAAAAAAGAAAAAACCTGAGAGAGAAAGAGAGACCAAACTTCAAGTTTCATTTTACAAGCTGTGATTCCCACGTCCTTTATGCTGTTGCACTACCAGCACTGAAAACTCATCATTTGAATTCACCAATGTGTCCCCGATAATCCCAAGCTCGGGATACTCAATCCATTCTGTAAGGCCTAATGTAATTTTAGAATTTAGATCATGATTTCTGCCTGCTATGAATAAATCAATACTATTATTTTCTAACAACGTTTGAATAGCTTGTGTTGTTCCTATTCCATCTTTCACAACCTCCTCCTTGTATATTACCTTCTTTCCCACCATACTGTCCCTCAATATTTCACCCATCATTTGCTTGTCAAAATCATCGTCAAAGACATCACATGTTTTGAACCAAACCAATGTGAGCCTTGTATTTTGATGCTCAATAATGCGTTTGCAATATGCTAGAGCTTCCCTGTCATCAGCACCGCCTATGAACAGCATAACAACATGATACATTGACTTAATTGTAAGCACTGACCGACTGCCTATCATCTGCCCACGATAAACAAGGACTCCAACTGAACAAGGAGCATTATCTATCACATTTTTATTTAAAGCTCTCACAGAAAGGTCAGAGCTTTCCACAATGCCATTAATTCCCCATTGTTTATGGAAGGGGACAATTATAATGGCTGCTCTCTTGTCAAGTGCAAGGGTGCATATATCGTCATGCATGCTTGCATAAGGAGCAACTGTTGTGAAATGTTGGACAACAATATTCCCATGATAGGACGTCTGAAACTGATTCAAAGCATTGATAACGTGCACAGAAGCAGCAGTGACGGAGTTCGTTGGTGGACGATGCGGTTTAAGAAATGCCGTTATACTGCCTCTCAATTCTATCAGTTGGAGCACATAGGCAGTTATAGGACTATTTCTTGTGGGATTAGAGAGTTCCAGGAGACTTATTATCGGATTTACATTGTCATCATTGTTTACGCAGACCAATATTCGAAGATTGCTCTGCTTGGATTTACAGATTGCTCTTCTTGTATCGAATTTGTATCTTCTGGATGGGTCATAAAGATAACCCACAATGATTGAGGCGAACGCAGTTACGATCACCATGTTGG
Source organism: Xylocarpus granatum (assembly GCA_019650275.1). Taxonomy (NCBI): domain Eukaryota; kingdom Viridiplantae; phylum Streptophyta; class Magnoliopsida; order Sapindales; family Meliaceae; genus Xylocarpus; species Xylocarpus granatum. The sequence goes on along the minus strand of BNST01000466.1, from coordinate 22,555 downwards.
TTATCAAAAGGGCAAATATCTGAGAACTTATGACCTTCGCATACAGTATTAAAAAACAAAAAAAAATTAATCCGAGAATATCGAAAAATAAAAAATAATTAAGAAGGGATTGCAGAGTTTCAAGTTTACCTTCTTGTCCTTCCACAAGCAATATGCAGCTATGTCAGCAATGCCTCGACAACACAGTATTAGAGCAAGACAAAAAGCTTTGGAGAGAGATAGCCCAAATAAAAGTGAAGGTAAAATGATACCTGTGAACTTTCCAAAGTAAGCCATTACGATGATGATGGCTATCTTTATAGTTGAGCGGTCGTTTAACAGGTACAGTTCCATTTTTATCCCACTTATAGCACAATAGACGGGAATCAGAAATGCAGATGTTAAGAAGTCGAGTTTTTGCACTAGTTGTGTGCCTAATGGTGGTCCATCCGGTAAAATCAATCCGAACAAGAAAGCACACATGGAAGCATCTTGGCCAACACAGTTACCAACAAAACTAAGTACCAGAACCACGCATATTATTGATATAAACTGAATTTGCTTGATTGATTCTCCATCTGAGGTTTGGCTAACAATCCATATTATCAATGGCCGCACTAGGAAGTAAATAATGCCGTAATAACTAATTACGGCTGGAAGTACAACTAATATCCCCCCTAGAGCTGACTTATTGTCAGAATCATCAAAAGTCATAAAAAATATACTAGACACAAAAATAAAAATATCGCTTACCATGGCAATGGAGGAAGCCAAGCGACCAAGATCTGAACTTAGCATTTTGAGTTCTTTAAGAACACTTGTTATGACAACCAGTGAAGATACACAATTCCCCCACACAGAAGCAGTAATTGCAGCTGCTGAAACATTGTCTAAAGGGCCATTTTGTTGTACTAAATGATAGGCTGACAAGCCAAATATCAACGGAAACATACAGCCTGAGAGACCAATTATAACTGGTCTTCTACTGACATGCTTTATTAATCTCAAATCAATCTGCACTCCTAACACAAACATGTGTAAGATCATGCCAAATTCAGCCCACGTCCTAATTACATATCTACTTCGAATGGGAAACAACTTTTCGAAATAAGGTTTTTCACCTAGAAAGGAAGGGCCTATTATAGTACCGGCCTGGAAAAACAAAACAAATATGTAAGAATTCCCGTCCACAGCTGTGCTGTGTAAAATGCAACATGTATAAACTGCTATTCATAAATGAAATAAAGGAGGCATGCAGCCAGTTCAAGGTAAGCATACGAAATGCAAGACAAATAGGATCCTTTCGAAATGAACTTACGATAATCTGCGACATAATTGTAGTTTGGTGAAAAGGCCGCAGCAAAACGTAAATGGCTCTAGAGGTTAAGAAAATGACGACAGTTTGCAATAATAGAATAGGTGTGGTGAATTCGAATAGATTATGGTTCCAATAGCCATAGGAGCTGATTATGTTACTGTATTGGCATGTTACCGGATGATTCATAACCTTATCTGCAGATGTGTTAATTAGTTGTTCTTTTACAAAGACCATGATTTCAAGATTGAAGTTCTTGACCGAGAGGAGCAAAAGTAGAAAAACAAAGAATGAAAAGGCAGAATATGTATGACCAGAAACCAATTAAGGAATTAGAAAGGAAACAAGGCTCGAGAGAGAAAATTTACATTTGTGGATAGACCAACGATTAAGAAATCTGATGACTGACAAAGCCCCAGTTAGTTAACAATTGGAAGTTATTTCGCAAGGTTAAGCGGTTTAGAAAAGTTCTTAAAAACTATATTTATATATCAAATATTCAAACACCCAAAGTGGATATGGATATGGATATGGATATGTTTGGTGGGTCGGTGGCGAGGGGACCATTGCCCACCACTTTATGTATGTATGTATGTATGTATGTATATAAATGCGGCGTATTCATCACGACAAGGTCTTTTCATTTCTATTTTTTTATAATTTTACGGATAAATTAATTAAAAATATAACAACAAGAAGAAGGAGAAGGAGGTGAAGAAGGAGCTATTATATAACAACAACGCTGGGTTCAGAAAAGCCAACAACAATAATGAATTGCATCAGGGACCCACCAAGAGAAGGGACTAGGAAGGTGGTTAAGATAAGAGCTGACTTTGACCGACGGGTGCTTGTGCACTAAGTAAACTCAACAACTGCACCTCATATTTGACCGGTCAAACCTCGAGGGATGTAACCGGTGATGATAGCATCTTCTTTTCAGATTTGGCCAAACTGTAATAATACTAGAACATACTCCAATTCCGGAGTGACATTTTACAAGCCATTGTCTGATGTAATGACGGGACGGGTGGGCGAGGACAGAAAGGAGTTTCATATTATGATATGGTCTTTACATTCGGAATGGACTTTTTGCTCCCAATAAACAGGAGAAGAGTTTTGTCAGATTCCTTCACCTTAATGAAACGACTACTTTTTATTTGTTTTTTGATTTATAACAAACGTGCAATGGTTGTACAGAAGGGAATTGAGACTCTCCAATTCTAGAAAGAACAGAGGCCTCAAAACCCAAAAACAAATAATCAATACAAACTTCTACATGTATATGGCTAGAATTCTGAACATACATAATCAAATGTAGTAGAAATATACAAAGGAACGAACGAACGAACGAACATAAATGAATAATGCAACTAGCAAATCTCTTCCAGAGTCTAAAACCTTCGCAATTCTGTGCAAATTTCAGTATAGCAACGACTCAAGGAACCTATCATCTTCTCTTGGCTCTTCCTTGCCTCTGGATAACACATCGTCCGTGGTCTGCGCTTCATTCGTGTAAGACCCCGTGGGATTTCCAAATCCTAACCCCCCGAGGCCAGGGCTCTGAAACATTTCTAGCGTGAAAAGCGACTGGCCTTCCGACAATGCTACCCTCGACTTGCGAAGAGGATTAAGCATAGAGTTGTTAGGGTTATGGGCCACAGTTGATTGTTGCATAGCTGCATTGCTGCTGCTGCTGTTGTTGTTGTTGTATTCGTTGTGATTGTTGTTTTCCGGGAAAGGCCGGCTGCCGCTACCGCGAGGTGCCGGAACATCATGGTTGTGCTTTCCTTCATATGTCGTGATCACTGCTCTAAGATCATGTGATGCTCTCTCAACATGCTTTCTCACAGGACATCCTGGATGTGTACACTTGTAATAGCTCCTACAAGTCACAACAAAGAAGTTAGATTACATATTACAAATCTAATAATGAAAGGAAAGTGATGATTCGTATGTACCTAAAAGACAGGTCTATAAACAAAATCCGTGAGAGATTTATCACAGAACTTCCAAAAAAATTTTACCTTGGATTTGGATTTCCCTTGACAACTTTTTGCCCATATTTCCTCCATCTATAACCATCATCCAGAATGTCAATATCACTTGTTGTTTGAACCACAACTCTGGGTTCTCTCACTGTTCCACTTCCATTGGCTGAAATACCTTCACTCTCACCCTCTATTTTCCTGAATAAAAGAAAACAATAAGGAAAACATCAATACAAACTAGTACTAACGTAATAACATCTCAGCGTTCACGATTTAAGAGTGCTATCAAACTCACCATCTTTTGGCCTCAGGTTCATCTTCATCTCCTGATTTAGTCTTTTGTGATACCTGATCTACATCATCTCCCACCGATATCGAAGAATTCTCTGGTGTTCCAGCTGAACCCATTTGTCCACTTCCATGTGTTGCAAGCGACTGCTCTTGGATTTCTACTGAAGGTTGACTGTTGGCTTGGATTGCATTAGGATTAACTGATGATGATGATGATCTCCTGGTAGATTGAGGCTTAGGATGATTATGATTACCCTTGTAAACAATCTCAGTTATTTGTCCATCCAATGATCTCTCTACTTTCTTCTTTGTTGTACAATTTGGGTATGTGCATTTGTAATAACTCCTTGGATTTTCACTTCCTTTCACTTGTTTTTGCCCATATTTTCTCCAATTATACCCGTCATCTGTTTTTCTACTGTCCCTAATTGACTGAGACTGTTGATGATAGTTTCCATAATCTGACGGTAACCCGTTACCGCTCTGATTGTTAGTTCTTAATGTTGCAATTTCAGACGTAAAGCTCTGCCCTGATGCAGAATCAGATTTCACATCTTGTTTGGTGGATTTTTGATATTTCCATGGTTGCTGCTGCTGTGTCTAAAATCATGAAACAAGTTTGAAACAGCAAGTGACAATCAAGTACACAATAACAACAAAAACAGGGAAAACTTTACTTGTAGATACACATCATGTTACATACAGTTGGAATCGTGGTTGTAGAAGATTGAAACAAGGATGTATTGGGCCTTGTTTGAGTATGAAAAGAGAAATCAGATTGATTATTGTCTTCCTGTTTCACACTTTGCTGGTTACTTCCAGAATTCCCTTTCCAATTGAAGGCTTGAAGTGGAAACGTTCCAGTAGTTGGAGATGGCAGAATCTGTACATAAAAACACGAACAAGAAAAAACCCATCAATCAAATTATACCAAGCATCATTGAAGACGATCACACGAACTAATAAAAACCAGAGCCTCTAGCTTTTAGGATTTTCATTTTTTTGACATCATTTTTCATTTCTTAAATATCTTACCTTCTAAGCAATCAAATAAATAAAAAAAGGTCAGTATGTACAAACAAAACTTACGTCAGATGTACTCAACAAAACAGGGGAATCTAAAAGCTCAGCCGGGCTGAGGCCAGGAGGGATGGCGAAGTAAAGAAGAAGGAGAGAAAAGCGAAGGAGGAGAGATGGGCAGAGAAGGAGGCTGAATAGACTTGAATTTAGGAACACCCCACCCACTTCCCTTATCCATACGATCCGATAACCCACGACTCGTCGTATCGTTGCTGGCGCCATTAAGTTCAGCCGTCGTCGGAGAAGCAAGAAGATCAGTGAAAGAAGTTGTGGTCATGAATGGATGAGTAGAGAAAGTAAAGTTACTTGTTGGGTGTGAGTTTGATAACGCATCCAAGTTACCAGCAGAAGAGGCCATCAAAAAATTTAAAAGGAGTAAAACCACAAGGGTTTTGGAGAGAGAAGTTGTGAACTTAAATGGTGACGGGAATATGACGAGGAGAAGAAGATGGTCCCTCGTACTAAACAAGGTGTTATTTGTTTATTCATTTACATATGTTTACATATAATAACATTCAGGTCCCTAAATATCAAAACTTTTGACAAAAAAATATAAACCTTCTTTTTATAACAAATTGGTCCCTCTTCTATCATTAAATTTAATAATAAGAAGAAGAATTCAAAAGTAGAACAATTATTATAAATATTCAGTCAGTTATTTATAAAATTAGAATAAATTAGAGACCCAAATGTTATTCTCACATTTATTTATCATTTAGTGATACATTAATTTCTTCGTAGGATGTTTCTCGGAAGCTGAAGGGAGCTTTGACCATGGAAAAATGCATAAAAGGATCATATTGTATTGGATTTGTGCCTTTATTTGTTTTTTGGTCAACGCACATGGGTTTGACCGAAAGGCGGCCCAGCCTCCCATTGAGATATCTCATTAGTTGCATACGCGTTGGTTGGATGATAGAAATTGCGAGGAGGCCAGCGCCGGCCGTAATTAATTACCGGTTAGGCGAGAAGTTAGTGCCTGTTTGGTGACATTTATTAAAAATTATATTTTTATTTTTAAAAATAAAAATATATTTTTAATAAATAAATTTAATATTTATATATAATTCAAGCTCCTCGCAAGCTCAAATACACAAGCTCCTCAGCCATAATAGCTTGACTCACAAAAATAAAGTATGATTTGAGCTTTTCAAGTTGGGTTTAACTTGATGGTAATAGTCATGGCTCATGAGTAGATTTGACAAGAAGGGAATGGTGGTGATAGGGTCTCTAGCATTGTTCAAAGTTGAGGAAGAGGAGGAAGCCATAGTGTTTAATCATATATGAACATCCTAATTTATAACCTATATACATTTGAACGAGTTTGATTACATTTGAGTTGAGTTTTTAATTCTCAATGTATCAGATACTTGTATTCTTTGAAGCGAGGAGTCTTCTCCAACAGAACATGTAATGGGTTTGACCTGTTTTTCTACAAAAGACCAAAAGAATATTTCTTCGAGATAAGAAGATTTCCTTGTTGTATAGTAGGAAGGCGAATGATACTTGCTTTTACGGTGGATATCCTTGGTTACCATGAAACAAATTCAACTATTGAAGGAGAATATGTATGGCAATCATATTCCTGCATATTGGGCTTATTATAAACTAGCCTGTTGAGGTTGTTACCTTGCCAACCATTGTAGCCTGTCCTATGATAAGTGCTCCTTGAGTATACATATATATAATTTTGTTAATGGAACTTGCCCTTTCATTTTAGTAAGGCTGTTTGTGGTCTTAAGATGACTACTCCTTGATTAGATAATTGAAGTAACATTGTAATTTAGTTAACATAGAGAAACCTTTATAACCGTAAACCGTTCAAAGATTTCTAGCAACTTTTAACATTCTTCCTGCAGTTGCAGGTATGGACTTCGCTGAAGATCCCTACAATATCACGTTTAGAAATCACAGTAAAACACCACCTAAGCCAATAATTGTTCCAAGCAACATTCAGCAGTTGACTGCAAAAATGTACAGAAGATTATCACTCAACCAAACTTTAAAATGGTGGAAAGAAAAATGATAGTCCATCCCTTCAGCAATTTTCAAATCATCAAATTCACCAGAATAATATGAAACAACTATAGAACTGGATCTGTACCTTGGTAACTTAAGCAAATTAGTTTCTCCAAGATCTACAACACTGCAATACTGGAAAACTCTTTTTAACTCTTGGCAAAGCTAAGGCTAGAAATAGAAACAAGAATACAACAAAAGCATTGGTCATTTCTTAGCAAAAGTGATGGCCATGGGATTCTGAGGGGTGATTTTGAAACCCTGAAGGGCCTGCATGGCCATGGACGACTGCACATCATCTTCGAATTCTACAAAAGCTATACCCGGCTTTGCTTCAATCATTCGAACTTCCTTAAATCCTGGATATTGCTGGAAGAGCATTTCAAGCATTGAGCCCGTAGTTTCATGTGGCAAATTCTGTATAAAGAGTATATTATTTGGTGCAACAGCTTCTTGTGCACCTGCATTTCGGAAAGAGGCCTGCAAATAATACACAAAATCTACCATTAGCAAAGCATGTCAAGGAGCATTCCAAAACACACATTCTTTCACAAATAGAAGTAGCATCTGTTGAGGAAATCCTGATCACATAACCATTTTTTAGACAACTCATTTCATGCTGACAGAATACTGAGCCCATCTTGGAGACTCAGACAGACAGAAGACATTGAGAGAAGCAACTGTAGCATTAAAAATGAACTGAGAGGTAGAAAACTTACAGCCATGCCACCATTACTATCAGCACCAGCTCCATTAGCCATAGCAGATTGCTGGGCCTCTTCAGCACGTCTTTTTCGTTCAGCTGCAGATACAAGTTTTTATCAAGAAAATTGCACATAATACACTTGCAGTTAAAATAAGGAAAAGAAAATAATAACAGTAATCTTTAACTGAGTTTGAGCAGAAAACAAAGTTGTGTTCTGTCAAAACTAAGAAAATTTAATCAAAGTTTTAGGTCTGGCACTGCTAGCAGTTTTAAGGTACTTTTACTTTTAGTCAATCCATGGAAGCCTCTTCAATGCATATCATTGAATAATCAATTAGCACCTACAGCACATTGCAAGTAATTTTACCGAATTCTGCAATGTCAAGTAGTTCCATTGATATGTCAATTCTGTTTACATTAAACTATTTCATAGGGGTAAATCCACCATACATGTTATTCAGCATGTCAATGAACAATTTTAATGACAAAACACAACAAATTCTCTTCAATCCTCAGAGCAATAGATAAAGTGTAAGCAGATCACTGAAGAATAATAGCGATTAGTCAAAATGACATCTCTACTCATACATACCTTTTTCTTCTTGCTTTTTCTTCTTTTCTCTTGGAATGAAGCTTCCATCTGCTTTAGCAATACAATCCGACTTTGACTTTGCATATTGAATTCGCTGCACCACATTAACCATGTATAAGGTCACATTCAAATATCAATTCTGAATTTGCATATAAAAGTACAACACAAAACATATAGTTAAATGGTATGCAAATGTGCCTCTGAAAATATACGTATCACATCTTCAAATCCCATCATACCAGTAAATAATTTACATCAGATTCTTCACACAAAGAAAGCACCGAAATTCTCCATCAGGTTCTATATTATTAGGTTTGCATTATGCAGTGCAAACATAATCAAAAGTTGGCAAAACATAGAAAACTGCTACAGATGCATGCTCATGCCATATTTTATCAGGTAAAAGTATCGTAATGCAAAATTTTATGATTCATAAAATGAAGCCCTTATAAATGGATGCATCATGGAGTGTTTGGTGGTGATGTACAGATGGGATTCTTCTCATCAAGCTATTATAAAACGACTCAATGTGACAGCAATGTAAACCAAGACATGCTTTAGAAATTGAAGTGGAAAGGTTGTTGTAAGCAATGTTAACAATGGCATACTTTGCATGAAACAATAATGTGAGAGAAATATAAGTGTTTCCAACAATCAAAAGTTTCCAAACTTCTCAAGGAAGTCTCCAACCATGAGATAATTGGCAATTTCATGGTACCCAATTCCATGAAGCTTGCTACCTCTTTGGGAATTGCTCTAATTGTCTTACTCCCAGATTGTCAACATCCTTAACAGTAATAATAAAATGAAACTTAAATTTATTTTAGTTTTACATCACAAACATCTATTCCTGGTAATAAAAAACACTGGCACAAGCATAAGAAATTCCCGTAAAAATAGCTGCCATAACTATAAAGCAAAGTGATTAAATTTCACAAACAGTTGGGAATTGCTCCTGAAATATTATTGTCAGCAAGACCAAAGAGGTAAAGAATCAAAAGAAGGTTGCACCATTGTTGAGGGATATCCAAAGATGCCACTTGTCCACTCTTATCTGTGTAAAATTATCACCCTAAATATACGATAATTCCAAATTAATAACCATGCAAATTCACACAAGTTCTATGCACAAACGTACAATTTACTCAAGGAAGTTCAAACTAAAATTTTTCTAAACGTTAAGTTATAAAAAATGTCACCTCACATAATCATTTGCGAGATGGAAGCATCAAAATTTAAAAAGAAACCAATTCAATTAGAGCAGTATGAAGTACAAACTTTACAATAAACAATAGAATGATTCCACCAACAACAAAGAGACACAATGAGGATAAAATAACTATCATTGCCAGCTTTCCTTTTCAATCTTAATAAATAATGGAACAACTAAAAATTAATTTGTAAAATCTGCAAACAGGACAGCAACTCAGGGTTACTAAAATGATAAAGAGCTTAACACATGCATCCACAAACCATTCATGAACACAACAATTAATATAGAATGAAGAAGCAATGAAGATTACTAAAACCCACCATGGGTTTATCATAAAATGGAAAATTCTGCATTTGTCGCACTGCATTGCTGGCCGCTGTCACTTCACTAAACACAACCCATGCTTGCCCCCTAAGCTTGGGTGTCTTCAAGGCAACAACATCCAGAATCCTTCCATATTGAGAGAACAGACAATAAAGGGACCGCTTCAATTCTGTCATGGAAATAACACATTAGCATATAACACTAATCTCATTTGTAAGTTGAACACTAAGATACAGCTGATCCAAATACATATTTATTAACTATATCAAGAAAGTTAACATAAAACAGTATTTACAAAGTCCAAAACAGAAGTTTAAAAAAATGCAATACTGTATCGGTAATCATAATATTTTCAGTTTTTCAAACAAATAAATCATGCTTACACAAAGCACAAATTGGGTTTAGGTATGTTTAGGCGTTGTCGCTTTTAATCCAAGATTCCAGTGGGATGAAATTATTGCCTACCAAGTATAAGTGGATGGTTAGTGGTAGGCATATACCAAACACTTTAGATACTGTGTTTTAATTATGAAAAAGCACAACAATTAAAAGCATACTCATAATGCAATGGAGCAACAGAAATGCATGCGCATAGCTATCTAACAATTCCAATAAATAAATCCCTAAGAAAACACATTGACTAAGACTGTCAAACATAAAATGAGTGATTTAACTACCTAATTATCCTTTAATTTCCTTCACTTACACCAACTATCGAGCAAAAATGTTTGATTTTAAAGACATCGTAAACTGTATAAAATTAGGCAAACAGAACTGCAGAAACAATGCAGTAGAAAGAAGTAAATAGAATAAAACCCTCATATCCAGAATTCCCAGCTGAGGATATAACAACTAATTTCGTGCGTTCATCTTAACTTTGTTAGTATTAAACAACCCAAAGCAGTAGCAAACATGAAATTTAAGATACATTTTCTCCCGCAGTCCCCTTTTTTACAACCCAAATTAAAAACTAGCTTGCAATAAAAGAACCCAAAACACAAGCATTGAAAGGTTACCTTCTTTCTTGACCTTTTCGTTGAGATTTTTAATGTAAATAGTTTGATTTGGCGGTATGTCTCCAGTAATCATCGTCGCAACCACAAACAGCACTTTGCTAAAACCCCAGATACCCAGAAGAGAGGATTCTCAAGACAAAGGGCAGCGCGAGCGATCAGCAATGGAGAAAGAAAACTCTGCTTCGGACCGGCACTCAGCCCTAGCCTAATACTTCGCAGATGTTCTATTGGGCTAACCAACCCCACATTGTCGTTCACTAACTTGACAATATTTTCACCCCGCCTTCTGCCTAATAACAGCCCGCACTCAGCCCTAGCCTAAAGATGACAACGGGCTGGGAATGGGTCGGGAGGCCCCTTCTCATTTTGAAAGTAATAATCACTGTAGGCTTCGCTCCAGCGATGAAAAAATATTTAATTTTTTTAAATATTCTTTACCAACTCTAAAATATACTTACCAAAATAACTAATTCTAATTTATAAATATATTCATACCCACATTTTTCATCTATTTTATTTTTAAATTTTAATTATCATTTTGAAGATTAAGGTTTTTAACAGATCATAAAACAGTAAAAAATATATATTTTAACTTTAATTATAAATTAAAAAAATTAATTTTTATATTTTAATTTTTTTTATTGATTTATAATTAATTTTAAAATATATAAATATTAGTACAAAATCATTTAGTAATCTTATAAAATTTATTTTTAGTTATAAATGTGATAACTTATTGTTGTTAAAATATTATGATTGTGATTTGCTCGAAAAATTGATCAAAAAATAATCAAATATATTTGAACTCTAAGTTGGCTAACTCTGCGTATTGCTATTTTTGCACTTTGGATTGGTTAATCTAAAGTAAAAATAGTGTCTTGGATTGACCAACCAACTAGAAGCACTATTTTTCATTGGGTTGGCCAACTAATCCAAAGCATTATTTGTCCCTAGATTGGCTAACTAATCTAAGGTATCATCCCTTTCTGAGTTGGCAAACGCACGATATTATTTCATCTTAGGTTGGCCAACCTAAGGCACTATTCTACTTTGGTTGGCTAATATTTTTCTTTGCATTAGTTTAGGACACTATTTTTTGTGCTAAAATAATAAATTAATATTTAAATCTCTAAATATTTATTTTAAATATATTTGATAAAAATTTTATTTATTAAAATTGTATTTTAATATTGATGAGATTTATTTTTTATCTTACAAATTTGTTTAATATATTTAAAATATTAATTAATTTTTTGTATTTAAAAAATAACTAATATTCAAATAAATAAATATTTAGATGTTTATTTATTTAAGATATATGTGCCATAATGTGGCCACATTAGGGTATTACACACACGCACACATCATGAAATTTATGTTTTATGATTTGTTTTTTTTTATTGAATTAAGAATTTCTTCCTTTTTTAACGAATTTATTTAATATATGTTATGTATTTATGTAATATATTTTCATTATATTTAAAAATAATCAATGTTTAAATATTTAGATATTTAAATATAACTATTTCATATATTTCAGGTATATGACTGCAAACATACCTACTGGTGTTTGGTATAGATAATTATGGGTTACATTACCTTATGGTTCAGAAAAATATCATGGTGGAAAGGATCGAACTCATATTTGTTCCAAAAGCTATCAAGTATTATGAATTATTAACCATGATATATAACTGTACTCAAATTAATCCAATATAATTTAATAGTCAATTGAAAACAAATTTCACATACAGTGAGACAGGATCTCTTATAAATGTAGATACAGATAATGATTATAATGTCTCTGATATTATGTGCAGTATTATGCCGATAGGGTCTAGATATCTCAGTCTGTTTTACATCTCTATAGAGTAAGTAGTTGTTAATGATCTTAGGGTGACTTGCACTACTTTGCCCATTGTCGATGCAGAAGTTCTTATACAACCATTTATTTCTTTTTGGGATAGTAATCAATTGATTATTGCCAACATTATTCATAAGATGATATAAATCTTATAAATCCTACACTAATACAACGTGAAAGGTCTTGTAAGTCTTAGAAAATATGTGTTGTGCTAAATCAATAACGATTATGCAAATAATTTTTTTTTAGCTCAACGTTGTATAGAAGGTGAAGATGTAGACATTCCTAACGATATGGTGAGGACCCTATATTGAAATTATTGCAATGAAGATATTGATGCAATGACAAACTTAGGTTATGAAACAATTCAAAGTAACAAATCTACGAAGATTAGTGAAAACATAGTTGGATCATCAAACGCTCGTCGTATGCCAACTATTCCACCATTATTTTCTCAATTGTAAGATGCACTGTCTAGCTCTACATATAGTATATATATGTTGGATAACTTTTCAATTCAAAAAAAAATAAATTACAATATGCATTGGGTTTATTGGTGTTAAAGAACCATTTTCAATTTCGAGTTTCAAAATCAGCGATAGATCAATTTAAGGCAAAATGTGTCATTGACGGATGTAAATGGTGGATTCGAGCAACCAATACAGATAAAAAAAGGCAGATATGAGTCTATTAACGATTTGAAATAGATTATACTCATTGAAGCAACCAACTATAGCTAAGTTAGCAATAAACAAGTAGTCAGTTCATTGGTGAATTTGTAATAGACAAATTTTAGGATACTAGTAAGATTTATACTTCAAACAATATCCAAGATGATATATACCGAGAGTTTAAAACATGTATATCTTATTGTAAGACATGATTAGTAAGAGAAAAAAAACACTTAAATTAATGTGTGGAGACCCAGTAGAGTCATTCAATTTATTGTTACAGTTTTGTTATGTTTTAAGGAAAAAGAATTTAGCTACAATAACGCATATAAAAACAGAAGAGGACAACAATTTTTTGTATTTCTCTTGGTACTTAGAGCATCTTTGAGTGATGTTCGTACAACAATTTGTCCTATAATTACTATTGATGGGATATTTTTAAAGGATACATATCAAGAGACTATATTTATTGTTACTGCTCTTGATGGAAATAATCAAATTTATATTGTGGCATTTGAAGTGGACTCTAAAAATAATACATTGTGGGAATGATTTTTAGGGAAACTATAATAAATGCTTGGACGTGTTTCAGATATGATATTTGTGTCAAATCAACATGATAACATACTTAAAGGAATAAGAATAGTATTTCTTGATTTATATCACAGTTTCTATGCATATCATATTAAAGGAAATTTTAAATCGAAGTACAAATTTAAAAAACACAAGAAAAGAGTGTTTTTTTAATAAAAATTTTACTTTACCGCCAAGGCATTTGTGTTTAGTGAATTTATAAAAGCACATAGATAAACTGAGGTTGATACATTATGATGTTACAAACTATTCATAAAATGAGGTAGGATTTTATAGATGGGCAAGATGTTATTTTTCATTCTGGCGATACGACATAATGACTACTAATATTGATAAAAGTATCAATATATTGTTAAAAGATACACGTACTCTTTCAATTATGGCCTTAGCAGATTGGATATGATAAATGTTACAATATTGGTTTTACAAACAGAAAGAGGAAGTTGTTAAATATGATGAAAACACCTTAACTGAAGCAGCAACCAATAAAGTTAAAATGGAAGATTCCATCTCTCTTACACTGTTAGTTTATTTAATTTCTTAATTTGAGTTTGAAGTTAGAGGTTGAGAAGAAATTATTGCGGTTGATCTACACTTAAAGACATGTCAATACAGGCGCTTCAACTTATAACAACTACCATGTGCTCATATAATAGCAACAATTAGATTCATCAAGGGTAGGAGGGGGTCCAAGGGAATCTGATTGGCCCTACATATTCTTCCTTCACATAATAGTTGAATTTGTTTTTCATGGTAGACCAAGGGATATCCCATTCGTTAAAACATATAATACTTTTAGTACAAACAAATTTTGTTCAATAGATATTATCAAATAGAATAAGGTATCAATATTATCTTTAAAAGACATTATACAAACATGAAAAATTCAATGTTGTTAGTGACTACACGGAGATGTTTCTTAAAAAGGATGCCAAGTATGAGGATTCAAGCTGATGTTAGTGCATAAAACATCAATTCGCATCCAAACTTTTAGGTCGTTTACATTAACAATCATCACATGCTAAAAAATTCTTGAGTTTTGAATCTTCAACAGATGGCTAACGACAGAAAAGGAAAGTTCATCTCTATTCTTTCAATAGGAAGAGTAGCCTTTTGTAGTAGCTTATTTGGAGTGTGTCTGCATATGCAAGCGAAAAATGCTAAAAAAAACAACAATTTGTACAATCATGTACAAGGAAATTACATTGAATCAAATGGAAATAATATTTAAAGTTTCCCAAAATAAAAGAAAAAGTCCCTATTTGTACCATGGTTGCTATGTTAGTATGTATTGTATATTTAAAAATGTGGAAGAGAAGGACTCCTCGCTTCAATGAAATACAAGTATCTATACATTGCAGTGAACTATAGCTTAATAAAAACTCCAATAGAACCCATTCGTTATAAATATTTTGTCTAAGTAATCCAAGCAACATGCGTGTCTGAAATGACTTATATTTAAGGCCATACGTAAAAATAATACAGTTAGACTATAGTCATGAAGTAGAATAACGAGTCATACCTGACATGTTCCCAACACTATGTATGATTTAAAAGCATTCAAACCTTTATTGTGGACTTGCGCTCATCCCTACACTTGTTCCTCTAACTGTTCCTTGAAATATCTTAAAAAACTTAAGAAATGCTTGAACATAAGGAGGCTACCCCTTACACCACAACCACCTTTTATCCACACTACTTTCCCTTTACACTTTAAACAAGATTGTTTACAAATTATAATTCCTCTTCACTTTCTATGATTTAGATGAAGTGGTTGCCAAACACTTACACACTTTATTGATTTGTGGATTGAGAGGGGATACATGAAACCTTAACCATTACAATATCAATTAGACAGTGAGATTAAAATACAAAACCACCAACACAACTGGATGTAAACCACAAGAAAATCCATAAAAAGATTGAATTGATTAAAAATAAACTTACCTTAGCCTCTCCTTGACACTATCTCAATTCAGATTCCTATAAACCCTTTTTTTTATTATAAATTTTACGAGTTAACCGTTTTAGCCATATCAGTTTATGAATTCACTCTAATGATTATGGGGGGTCAATAGCATGTCTACAACTCTTTCCATCAAGTACTCAAAACAATGGACGCATATGATTACTCTAATATTTGGAATATGGGGAATAATTACCATATGTGAGGTGGGTAACCAATAATGATTAAAGTCCGTAGGGTAGGATATGGGAGGTCTTTGTTACAAATACATTTCGTTTAATAATTTTTGTAAAAAACTGAATGCTTTGCCTCACCGAACATTAAAGAAATTTTGTTTCTGAGGAGCCTTGAAAAAGTGATGGGAACAAGAAAGGAATCAATATCAATCCTATGGAAAGGATATCTCTGAGTGTATATAATGGACTGCCAAAAGCAAAGCAAAATTAAATTTGAATATGTATATAATAATTAAATCAAATATTAAAAATTGAAAATAATGTTATTTATTTTTAAACCAATATTAAATAAATAAAAATTAACTCAAATAGAAAACTCCTCTCGAGTACATAATAATACAATCTTTTAAAACTCAGGTGTTCATTTAAGATTGTAAAATTTCTAAGTCACAACTTCAAGTACCAACACAACAATAATATTGTTCTTCATAGCACCAATACTTATATAATCATTGCCAACAAGCAAATTGTCCGCGACACAACTTCGTCAATTCGTCACTTTCACCCCAGACATAAACATCGTGTGGGTTGTCACACACACAGGTACACAGCAAACATCAAACCTAATAAAACACTAAAAACATCTAATACTCCTAATGAAAATGATAAAAGTAACCATACACTCACAAAAATGGGCTATAAAAGTCTCATTAACTGTAATCATCCGTATATGGCAAGATAACGTAGTGACTCATCCCGTAATCTTAATGAAACACTGACTTCATGTTCTCGGGCAATTTACCATCATGTGACACAAATATTCCAAAAATGTCTGAACCACAATCGGCCCCTCAACAAAAAATAGTATAATTTACATGTAAAGTTAATATATCAGCAATCTGAGATCATTTTCTTTGCCTGATGAGTACCTCTTACATGTATTAGCTATAGAATCTTAAGCAACACTTAAAATACGAGCATGAAATCGGTGTGTTCTATTCAAATACCGTAAGATGCCTTGATGCATCCACTAAGCGCACAAAAGGTAAACACCACCGGGGCTGGGCCCCCCAAGGCCGCGCCAATTTGTTGAGGGTTAACAACTCAATATAAAAAAAGGCATCAAACTAACCCCATTCAGCCTATCTTTCTTGCACGTTCAGATAGAATGTTTGTGGATCTCCAACAAATGGCCAATATAACCATAACACACCAATACTAATTGTACATACCTACGCAAATAATCAAAATAGCCAAAAGAACCTAAATATCCAATACATATTAATAGAGAGAATAAAAGGCATCCATTCGGTTAGTAAATAATGCCAACGACCCACTCTAAGATACTTTCAACAACTATCCCCCCCACCCAACTTTATCAGTAGGGATCTTTCTCCACATCTCTGTATGATTTTTTATATGTCCAAACATAATTTTGCTTCAACTTTGCTCGCAATCAACCATCCCTTTATTCTTACCCTAACTTTCGCACGAATAATTATCTAAATGATCAAAAAGACCCTTCCCACACTACTAATAATGACATACTAAACAAAAAAATCAATAAAGTGGTCAACAGATTACCATTATTTTTAAAAGGTCCATAATGACTATAAAATAATCATAAGTATCTTCTAGTCAAAGTATTATGATGGATATATGATATAATATGGTGAAAACCGGACTATATAATGAAATAAATATTATGTAAGATATTTATTATCGATGGGGACACGCGTTACTCAAACGATTGTTCTGATGTTGGTAGCATCAGAAATAAACGATATTTGTTCAATTTAGTGCCACTTAAAATAATAATTAAATACACAATGTCACCTCCTAGTATTTACAATTTATATTATACACATTATTATAAATAACGGCAGAGATAAATAGAGTAAAAAATAACTTACATATAGGTATCCTTGTCGAAGGGCCGTTGACAGATTCGGGAGGATTAAGAAAAAGATACCACAGATTAATTGATCCCACCTACAATGAAGAAAAATTACAAAAGATACCACGAAGTCATTAGAGTGTCAATGTGATCAACCGTGTTTTAATAGAAGATACAAGGTTTACTAACCACTGAAGATACTCAACGTATAAATCATCCAGATAAGGGCGATAGCATCTATAATCAAATCTAGCTAATAATGTGGTAATGTCCTGCTGGAATGGGCCCTATGTGTTCTCTTTAAAGGATTAGTGCAAGGACTTTTGCCATGTAAACACTTCTTGTATATCTTTTAAAACCAACTTTTATAAGGAACACGTAGAGGCTGTCTGTTGGTTGGTAGATTATCTGAGTGAGGTTGCGATTCTTCTACCTGTGAAGTAATCAAATATGATAAGGTAATTAATAACAAAACCACAAAAAAAAAATGTCACAACATCAATCAAAAAACAACCACCATTTGGATTCTAATTTTTATAAAGAAGTTAATAAAAAGAAAAAAAAAATTTTAAAATTTTTAACAATAATAACCTAACCTTCTTTGATAGTCTTATGCGTTTGCACTTTCTTAATCAATTTGCCTGTTACATTCACTTTTTTGAAGACATCCTGAACTGTCTTGATCCATAATCTTAGTCGAATTGTAATTTAGTCATCTGTTCCGATACATTCTCCATGTCATAATGTATAGGGCACATGACTGATCATTCCGATGAGTGAGGACAATGATAATCTCGACTAATTTTGTTATTATTTACATCATCTTAGAACTATAAATAAAAGCAACAACATACCATATAAACGAAATCGAATCATATATGTAATTCCTTGCCTTCTATATCATGTGTTTTCCGAATCGTCGTTCTTTGCAGTTCATTATTTCATCTTATATTCGCGTTCCCCCGCCCCCCCCCCCCCACTATCTTTTCAACCAAAGTGATATGTGATATATCTATCATCTGGACTCTATATTGGCTCGAATACCTCACTGATTTAGGTTGTCGCGCATCCCACGTTACTAGCCCATTGCTTAAAAACCCTAATCATTCGAGAATAATCAATTGGACCTGTGATTGAATTATGTAAGAACATTATGGTGGTAAAGACCTGAATGCAAATAAACTATTGCAATAAATAAATCGAAACAACACCTATGTATTAATGATCTGTCGTCTTGGTCGTTGTTGTCCACGAGTGTGAACCATAGCGTCTCCTTCCTACTGTGCCCACAAAAACAATATGAATGTGTTTGTTCGGTACACCAAAGAGGTTCACCAGTTTTTTTTAAGTTTCCACACACTTCTCTGCTTCCAAACCCTGAAGAACAATATATGGGTGGTACATTGAAAAATAGTATGCTGATTTACTCCGGCCATCTACCATTAGAACGACTTTTAAGAATTTTTTGGATGGGCCTCTGTCATAGCTTGATGTTACGGGGTTGAATACTTGGCATGGCGGGATTAGTGCATAAACTGTCCCACCCAACAAGAAAGGTAAAATAAGACTGTTTACTTTCTCTTACTCATTGCTGACCTAATTCCTCACACCACGGGACCACAACCTTCTGATTGGCAAACGTTTGGAAGATATTCAATTGTTTTCTCATTTTTGGGACTTATACCATCCTAAGACGGCATAAAGTGGACCGAACCGGAGTGACAATTACTATGGGAATAGGTGTGCCTTACTCCTCTAGAAAATCCCTTAAATGGCCCAGCCTGTGGGCAGCCAATAGTATATAAGGACGTGGAAAGAAGTATTCTATCAGAAACGAGTATATATAGTATTAGCTAATTATAATGATTAGCCCAACGCTTTACTTAAACACACGTTATAAATTTAAACACAAACGATATCCAATTTGATAAAGGTCTTACTATTGTGTGAAATGCCTCGTGGGTTGTTTCGTGCATTTGCCATCTTCCACAATCATTCAGTGAGAGGATTAATTCTGGTATTGGGACTCAACACCTTTAGATAACTTTGATTGTCCTTATCGGCAAGCTTACCTCTCGTATGTACACTTGTATTGGAAAATTATCCGTAAAATAAGTTTTCAAATCACAAATGATGTGTAAATCTCTAATCGACAATTAAATTCAAGCGTAACAGTAGGAGGTGCGTGCCAGATCTGGTGGGACCTAAGCTGTTCCTAAATGCAAGGTAAGCTGTCTGATTCAGTAGTACAACACATTTCTTCGGCAACAATAGACCCATACATAATAATATACATTTTTCATTAACATATGCTCCTTCTCGCTGGTCATGAATTAATTGAATTATAAAAGTTATTCTACATCCTGTGCTTCTTGGTTATTGTAACTTTTAGATTAACCAACCATTTTATCTTACCATGTCTGGTGACCTCCTTCCTAAGAAATGCCAATGACCTGGCCCTTACTCATACCTTAGAGTCATCGTTAATCTCGAAACCTCTGCTTATAATCATATTCTTTCACACACGGATTTGCCTCCGGTTTATCACAGTCATATTTGAATGAGTTGTACATCCTGACGGTCGACAATGCGTCTTTTGCTACATACAGCTATTGAATAATCCATATCTTGAGTACACTTCTTGGTTGAGTGTTGATGTAAAAAAAAAAACATTAAGTAGAAAGATAGTTGAGAGGTGACTTGCTCATTAAATCTAGAATGACCATAACATAACTATAAAAGTTATTAAATTTATATTTAATGGTGTGAGAGGGGAAACATAATTAATCTGAGATTATGAAGAAATGAAAAATGATATTAGGTATTTGTGAGATGTTGTTGTAGTTTGCAAAAATCGAACAGATAGTTGAAAGATAAACAAAATAATATAAATTATATAAGACAATATTGTACCATTACATTGGAAAAAATTATACCACTGTGTGCTATAAAAAAGCCTACTTGACCCTGGGTAGAACAACTACCTTTACCAAGAACTTGCTAAAGGTTATTTTACTAATTAGTTAACTGCTTTAATTTATTTATTGTCTACTACAAAAAAGTAGTATCGATATTTGGTGATCCCCCGTCTTCAATGATGCTGGTATTGTAAAACAATAAATTTTGGAATCGTTCATCAAAAGGAATTGATATGGTGGATATTATATCTATGATCTTTCTATATTGTTATAGCATATCATTATGTTTATAACTAACAGTCGGCAATAAGCCTTTGGTTTTCTCTATAGACGTACATGAATTAGTCATAACAAACCCATAAGCTCAATTTCCTTGCCCAAAGGTAATGAAACTGGCATTATTACCATCCCCTATAAATACAATAGATCTCTTTTATCTGTCAAAACTTCGTAAAAAAGACACAGATCTTATATCAATTCATATTTTGACATTAAGGCGCTGAGATAATCAAGCCAGAAAAAAATTGGTTCAGGACTCAATTCAAAAACACTAATACTCTAGTAAGATCAAAATCTAAAAGGAAATTTGATAATGGCATAATACAGGCGGTGCAGATTATTCTGGTTAAAAAAATTAATATCCAATCAAATCGTGAGAAACGGATGTTTTTTTTTTTTTTTTAATATATTTTTTTTTTTTTTTTTTTTTAAAATAAAATAAAACATAGAAAAAAATATTCGCAATTAAAACTAGTGATTAATCCAAAAACAACCTAACAGTTTTCATGAAAAACCAATAGTATAAGCTCTCCGCGCCCCAAAAAGAAAATCATTATCTCATATCAGGGCTTACTCATTCGCATTACCTCGATAGCGCAACGATGATATAATGAATAAAATGGAACAGGTGGATATCAGATCAATGATGAATATGTATCATGTAAAATTTCCAACTGACGTCTTTAAGAAATGTCTAATACACATTTATCTCGCCTAAATATCATCAATCTTTTGTGAGTCATATTACTTACATTTCTAATTTATTATATTTCCACTCACAGTAGTCACAGTCATAGCTCATAGCCCATAACACTTATGACGTAGCTATCTACGTGTGACCAAGTGACATGAGTTTTCATGTATAAGCAATCTATCACTTAACTCTTTGAATATAACGAGTTAGATTACTTACTTACCATTTACCCTGTTAAAATCAGAACACGATGATTAGTTTATCATTTAAATGATTGTTCTATAAAAAGAAGAAATTTATTCACTAAGCAAATAAAAGATTTTATAAAATTTAAAATAAATTAACGAATAAAAAATTACAATAATTATAAAGTAAATAAAACAAAAATAAGCCATTGTGAGAAGACCATATTATTCCAAAGGCTCATTTAACCCTAAAATTCATTTGTTTTAATCAAAGTTGTTAACATCATATACATAAAAAATGAACAAGTACTACATAAATGTATTCGACCTACAAAAACATCTAATGCAATTTTAATTTTATAAATAATATTTAATAATTATGAATTAAAAATGTATTACCTTAATTTTAAATGAACATCACTATGGTATTTTTAACAATATTATATAAAAATATAAAACAAAAAAAAAAAAAAAAAAAAAAAAAAAAAAAAAAATTAAATTTTTATTTTTTTTTTTTTTTTTTTTTTTTTTTTTTTTTTTTTTTTTTTTTATTTTATTTAAAATTTACAGTATAAACAATTAATAATAAAAGAGAAGATCAGAACCACATGAGCTATTAAAAAATTATCATATTGAGTTTTTCAAAATTTATTTTTTTTATTATTTATTAAATTTTATTAATATAATAAAATTTTTTTTTTTTTAAAATTTATATATATGAAAATAAAAAAAAGGAACAAGTCATCTAAAAAATAAAATAGTCATATTTATAAAAAAATAGCACACAC